>APFE030180323.1:67824-108526 GCA_000404065.3 Pinus taeda | reverse complement strand
AATTATCGTATAAAAATTGTGATTTTGACATGTCAATTCTAGCAAAAAATTATCAAAACGTGTAGTTTTTTAGTTATATTTATGTTAAAAATGGTTATTTTTAGGTCCATTGTTAAAAAATTTTGTTTTTTAGAAACAATTATTTCATGTGGATTGAAAAATTAATTAAGGATGTATAAATATGTAGAATATCGAAAATTCTAAATATCGACCTTTTAATTTAAAAATGCAAAACAATAAAAACCTAACGAAAAATAAAATAAAATTAAAATAAAAAACAAGAAAATGTGAAGAAAATGACCACTTCAAATATTATCAAATTTACTAAATAATTATTTACATTTTATACATTAAAAAATTTAAGGCCAAAAAACAAGGATTTTAAAAATGGAGTGTGATGTAGAATGCTCACTTTTTTAAATATGCATGAAAATCACTACCATTCTAAAACGTGATGTACGTAAAAAAAATTAAAGTGCCAAAAACTATGCTCTAAAAAAAACATGTGTGTTCTGCATCACCCCTTTTCAAAATCAGGTCACTTTTTTGCTATCTCTACGAAACGGGTAACAGTATCAATTCCTGTTTCAAAGTTTACATTGTTATCATCAAATCCATTGAGGGAAAATATCTAGTTATACTAGTGATGCTTCAACATGGTCGTGTGGAAAAATTTCATGTTCCACTCGCCCTCCTTGAGCCATTGGACTCACAACTTCTGTCTACACAAGATTTCCTCCTGTTTCTGCCATTGTTCTAGACAAGTTAGGAGTTCTCCCTCCTGGGCTATGAGGGCATCTCTTCTCCCTTCCAAGATGATCTGTTTGTGACTAGATCACATACCTTCTTCAAGTCCCCACTTTTCCTAGTGGATATTGCTAAATTCCAATTGTTTCCATTGTTTGATTTTTCCTTTTTATTCTTTCAACATTAGTTGGAAAGTTTCTATTGGGTTGCGACCAATCACCTTGATTTATTTCCACCATTCTTCCAACTTAGCCAGGAAGTTTGGCTTATCAAGGAAGAATGATTCAAATTGAAAGGAACAGTTGTGAGGAACCATCTGGATATCAATCTTAACATAGATTGGACAATGATCTGATCCCAGGCACAGGAGGATCGACAATTGAAAAAATAGATCTTGATGGAGGATGTTATCAGAAAGAAGAAAACAATATAATTTTGAGGCTATCTAATACTTACCTCCCCATTGGTTTTTCCAGGTGAAGGAGCCATTCTTAAAATCAATATCCTTCCTTTCCAAGTCTTTGATGGTTTCCTAGAATGATAGGGATATCAAGTCCAACTACCGAATTCCTCCCTTCTTCTTAGTGAGATATTTTATGAGGTTGAAATACATAGCAAGGATCTAGTTGGTGTCCCCCAAAATCTCCTAGTGGTGTTGGAGACTATGGAGAAAACTTACTTTCATCCCTCAGAGGGAAGGGTCACAAATCCCTATTAACGAAACCATGTTCGAAGATCCTATGCATTCAAATTGGCCCAAAAGGTTATGGCGGTTGGAAATCCAGTGCCTGATGGAGATGGATCGAGGGTACCAGAGGATACCTAGACCTCCTACACTACCCCTTTCATTCGATTCCATGCATTTTGCCAAAGGCTAACTCTTGCTAGCGATATCTTTAAGTTTTTCCTGTGTCACTTTAGTTTCTTGTAGGACTACTATGTTCGGCTTCTTTATTTGAATTCTATCTGTGAGATACCTCAACTTCCCCTTAGAGTTAAGGCCTCTTATATTCTATGAGAACAAAATCATTGGAGGGGGCGATGTGTGGGGAGGAATGGTTGATAATACTCCCTCAGGACGTTAGTTTTTCTTGAGTTGACTAGGATCACCCCTACTGCTTGGATCACTTCACTAGTTCTCCTTCTACCTTTCTTCCTGGAACTCGAGCTAGGATATGTCCATTGCATGGATGTATCTCCATGCCATATAAATAAATCTAATTGAGGGAGGGAAACCACAAAGGCTTGTAATTTCTCCCAATCTTTGTAGATTTGATGGAATTCGTCCAACTGATCTTAGCGGATATCTGTTGATCCATCTTTAGCCCTGTTTCGCAAATAGGTGACCATAACCCTTTCATTGGAATTGAGTTCACTCATCTTCACACCATGTAATAAAGCATGATGTATCTGGGTGAGGACCTGTTGGATTTCCTTACTATTGGTATCAGCCTCTAGAGTTTTACATTTTCTCTGTTGTCTATTTTTGGGATTTTCCTATCCCACTTCTACTTCCATCACTGCTTGGGATTGGGCCACAACCCCAAGTGTTTCTAACTGCTCTAATTCAACTAAATATGCTAGGATAACTAAGCAGTTTCCTAAAGGGACAAATTTGTCTATTGATTTTAAAATGCCCATCTCCGAAAAATCCTCTACAAGAGAATACAGTCAAACCCATATAGGGGCAGTTAATAATTGTTCCTTCACTGGGTTATAACAGGGTTTCGAGTGCCTCATAAATAGAAAAACACTATTCATGAAGTAGGGGCCATTATCTAGGATCCACTTTCAGCCTTCGAGATATTTGAAGATTACCTTGAAAAACCCTTGACACACAGATAGAGATCAAATGGGGATTTTGGTTTCCATTTGATCTAGATCCATCACATGATATCTTCTTCTCTAGGACAAATACTCATCAATTTACATAAGATTGCATTATCTTGCATAAACTAGCGGGGTTTCTTGAGGCAGTTTCTAGGGATTACCATTCGTGGACTCTTGGTTTCTTTGGGAAAGCACCAGTCTCTCATATATGACTACCATTGAGCACTGAGGGCTGGTGATTCAGGTTGTTTACCTTTGTGTTGTCTGGAGCTGGACGATGGGGTAGCAGGTGAACGAAGCGCACTAGTGAGGATGGACTTGAAGGAGGGGGCAGTAACCCACGCATTAGTGATGTTCCAAGAAAAACAAAATAACAATATTAAATTTATATTATTATTAATTATTATTAATAACTGTATTTAAACATTTTTGAATTAATGGTAGTGTTATTAAATATTTTTATTAAATGTTTTAATTAATATATTCTCAAGTGATTTAATTAATATTATTAAATATTTTTAATTAATTATTATTATTATAAATTAATATTAATATATTAATTTAAAACTTTTTAAATTAATGTTGATCGTTTACCAAACATTTTTATATGATTTTTTTAATTAATATATTGATAAATGTCTAAGTAATGTTCTTAAACATTTTGATGTTTTAATTAATGTCATTAATTCATGTATTAGGTAATTAATTAATGTTAATTTTGATGTTTTAATATTAATGTTTTAATTAAGTAATGTTAATGTTAGTTATTGTTTTAATGCTTTAATAAATTAATTAATTAATGTTATATTAATTGACAATTGCTTTGATTGAACAAGGTTGATTATTGTGAAATACTGTAAACAGAAGGTTGACCAAGTCTGAAGGTGGTTATATTTGGCTATGTTTAATCATTTCCTATAATAATTATGTATTAAGTAGTTTCTTTTATAATTATTATCTCAATATATTAACGATAATAAATTAATAAATTAATAAAGCCCATGAGGCTTTGGATTGATGGTGAATGGGTGCACTGTTAAGGCACTCCGTGCGATAGGTCACTAATTGAAATCCCCGTGGGTGCTTACCTACCAAAAATTAAATTAATAAATTATTAATATTTTAATCATATTAATTGATTTTTTAACATGTTAATTAATATTATTAAAGATTTTTAAATTAACGGTTCACTTAATTTATTGTCAAATATTTAATTTTATTTTACATTTGGGGACATTTTTCTACAATTCCATTCACATATTATTATTTTATTTTTATTATTAAAGTATAATTAGTTAATTATTATTAATTAATTATTTTTGACGAATAAGTTCATTTTGGCTATGTTTGAGTAAGGTTGTTAATTATAATAATTATGTTTTAAGTAATTTCATTTAATTATTTATTAATGATTTAATTAAGATGCCATTGTAATAATGATAATAAATTGATTAATTAACATTAATTTTTTTTCCCATAGGAAAAGTCGTAATTTCTATTGAAAGGAAATTACATTTTGTAAATGCATTTAAGCATATTCAAATAGAGAGGCACTACCTATCTTCAAGAAAATAATGTTCAGGGACATATGTGATCAAAACATTGATACCTTGTGTCCACGCAGGGAGGTATCAATGGCTCTAAATATACTGAATAGGAGTTCTATATATTAATCTGGCACTTTGTGAGTGTAGATAAAATGTAAAAAAGAAACTATGAATATTTACAAATGACATATATATGAAGTTTGTTATTCCTGTGAGATCAACGAAAATTAAATTTATACCACGATATCATAAACGACTGAAGGTGAAATTGGTAATGTGCACCATCATGTTGTTCCCAGATCAACTAGCTGTCTAGATCCTTATTTGCAACCTCTTTGGATAGCTTGTCAGTATTTGTGTTCCGCTTCCTGTAAATATGATGGCATGTAAAAGAGTTGAAGAATGTAATCGATCTTAGTGCCTTGTCTAGAATATGACTCAGAGTATAAGCCTCATCTAGAATATGACTGAAATTATAAGCATTGCATCTAGAAGATTTATTTAGCCAATCACAAACAACTTTTGAATCCCCAAATATTTGTAAATCTCTACAGTTTTCTCCAATGCAAATTGAATGAGGAATTTTGTTGTGGATAATTCGACATAGTTATTAGTGCCTCTGCCGAATCGCATAATAATACTATATGAGTGATGTGCATTAATATGAAGGATGGCACCCCCACCACACCCATTCTCTTGTGCAACACCATCAAAATAAGCCTACGACCTCTAATTATCAATTATCATAGGTATAATGTTGCGCGGTCGAGGGGGTGGTGCATCTTCGGGGATGAGGGAGTAATTAGCCAGCATGCAGGCAACAATGGACAACCAATGAGGGGAGTCATTTCGTAAGGTGAGTATGTTTCAGGTGATCCAAAGGGCCCAACAGACAAGAAGAGGGATATTATGTAGCTTAGTAGGGGAGGCAGAGGTGCACCATTTCGTCCATGCCTTAAGGATAGATGTGCCCTCCCAATTATTGTGAGAAGTAGCCAAAGGTAAAATAGTATTCCAGAGATTCTTTGCCACAAAACATTCCAAAAATAAATGTGAGACAGATTCATTGCAGCATTTGCAGTTACAACACTGGAATGGGTCATGCTATGATCACTTGAGGAGGTTGTCTCCCATGGGTATTTTGTTTCTTATAATGGTCCACATGAGCAACCTATTTCTTGGTGGGGCTTTGGGCTTCCAGAGACCTTTCCACCAAGCTTCAGGTGCATGTGGTCTCCGGTCTTCAGTCAAAACAAGATATCCTTCCTTAGGAATATATCTCTCGGATTTGGAGAAAGCCCAGATAATCTCATCTTCTCCACCAGTCATTCGAATGTGAGCTTCAGTAAGAGCCTGAATATAGTCGTTCTGATACTGAATTCATTGATGTGGAATGTTAAGCCTGTGGGCCGATTTCCAAGCCTATTGGAGGAAGGTAGTATGATCGGCATCTGCAATATGGTTCAAATGGGATATGTTTGTTGCATGAAGATGATTTATGAGATAATTTGGTAGCCTACGGATATTCCCACAACCAATCCAAGGGTAAATGCCCACCCTTACTACCGAACCTGATTGAATTTTCTATGTAAGACCAGCTCTAGTGCGATACAGTGCTTTAATCATAGCCTTCCATATGATCGATATCTCTGTAGTGTGTTATAGCTCGGATACCACTTGTTATAGATCTAATCCAAAAATATTTGAGAATATAAATCAACCCAAGAAATGATAAGATCTTAATATAGAAATGCTTCTTTATTATCAAACCCTTAAGGTAGGGAAACACCATATATTCACTCCTTAAGGAAGGAGAACACTCCACAAGCCATATTCTTGTTCATACAATATTCCTTGACAATTCCTTGACATCTCTCCATGTGGAGTCTCTAGCCTCTATATAGGCCTCATACATACAATACCATAGATCATTACCATGGTTCCCTCATACCATCGACTAATACCATGGGCCCATTACATTATTACTAACTACTTGTGGTCCCTTACATGATATGGGTTAACCACCTTATTTATTACTATGGCCTGTCCCATTATTACATTATTACCTTGGGTGCCTCTCTTAGTACCCCATATTATCCCCCTAGGTATATAACATTGTCCTTTGTTCTGCGGTTTGGGGGCACCATTCCCTTGTTTCGGATTCACAGATCCAAAGTCTCACTTCTTCTGTTTAAATTTTTTCTCGATCTCAACGACATATCGGTATGTCGTGTCGAGCGAAAAGATGTCCAAGAACTCCATCTCGTCCTGGATGTACCTGTGTAGGCAGTCACAGTACTTGAGAACCAAATGCTTTTTAGAATCCTTGATACCCAACTTTGTTCGAAGGGTATGAAAAACATTGGTAAACTCTGGCACATCTTGGTCCCTTCCCTGTCGTAGTGTTGTTCACTTTATGTATTTATCCTCATAGCTCCTGACAGGATAGTACTTCTCCTCGAAGGCATCCCGGAACGAGTTCTAAGTGGGTACAGCTGAAAACAGTGAGTTCATACTTTCATCCTTCTGCTCACAGTAGGTTTCCCACAAGTGCTTTGACGTAGGGGGCTGCTTTGAGAAGTGCAAAAGTGATCTTTTCCCGGCTAGAAAAATCATGAACAAAAAAATATCCTTCTAGTAAATTTAACCATTTATCTACAGCATCTGCATCTATCTGACCCTCAAATATGAGAATGTCAAAGTTAACTTGTATCTTAAAGGGTGTGGCACTTCTAGAGTAGCTTCCAAAAGTAGATGTGTTTCCCTTCGGTAGCCGCTAAAAGATCTGGGCAAAGTTATCCGTCATCGCATTCTTTTGTCACTCAAGGGATTCTTCGAGCAAGATTTTCATAGGATCTCCTGCCCCCTTGTCTTTCTTTTCATCCGCCATGGGAGGCTATCAGGATTTGCGAGGCTGGTCTTGCAAAGGTTCGACCAGTTCAAGCCCTAACTCCTTATATCTCGACCTTGTTAGGGACATGCAAAGAAAAACAGAGAAAGAGCAGACCATTCTGATACCACTAATCTGAATTTAAACAGGAACGCAACAAATTACAGATATAACCATAAATACAAAGATGCAGTAGAAATAACACTTTATTTCATTAATATCAAATACTGAAATATGCTTACAAATAGAATGGAAATAAGGCTAACTCGAGCGATGGTAGCTTATCTCTGAGAAGAGATGTGGCGGCTACATGCCTCTGAACTGTGTTACAAAGAGGCTCCAAGACCTATTTATTATTGAGAAACAATGGAAAACCCTAAACATCCAAAAGCCTAACCCTAGGAGATGAAGCGCCAAACTATGGGCCTCGTTTGCGTAAACTGGTACATCAACTTCCTGGGGTCGTCACTTTGGCATACGATCTCCGCTTGATGCGCACAATACCTCGTTAGAAATATCTATCTGAGGAATACAACTTTTGACCCACCTTGCTCTTGGTTTTCCCAAAAAACATCGTTTAGGGCCTCAAAATAGTTCCAGAAGTTCAGGACCCAAAAAAGCTACCAAAAATAGTAAATTGTGCTACAAATAAAGAAACTGAAAAATTGAAAGAAACAATGGTGGGGGTCCAAGTGGAATAGGCAAGTGACCACCAATATCCACCTAGATCACATATACAATCCAAGTGGCCAAGGGGATTTTCAAGATGTTGAATCCATTTATGCATTCAAAAATGTAATTTAAACAATGAGAAATTACATGTCATATAATATATCTATTATATATATATATATATATATATTATATATATATATATATATATTATATATATATATATATATATATATATATATATATATATTTCTCATTGTCATGTCGCTCACAAGGAATTGAACCTCAGTGGGAGAAATAACAACCATTCTATCCAACCACCTGACATAACCCCAATTGACACTTATATATATATAGATAGGGCGATCAATGGCGGTTGCTAGGGTTTGAGCTTCCTGTGACAGGCGCAGGCTCTGTCCCTCTGCAATCGCAGTAGTGGCAGGCCTTACTTTCAGCGGCAGTCTGTGTTCAGAGTCGCATTTGGTTTCTCCAATGTGCTGAAACCACAGCAGGTCTGGAAGTAGTCTTTTCCCGTCTCGCAGCACTGTTTCATAAAGATCAAGAGCTGACCAACCGAATGGAGGCAGAGGGGTCCAATGGGGCCCCTACTTTCAAACAGATAGTCATGCAGAAGCAGAAGCAATATAAGAAGGAAGGGGTCAGGATTTCTTGGCTTGATAATAACAAGCAGAATGGCAGAAGGAATAAGGCGAAAATACAAGGGGAAACTGATAAACCAAACGGAACAACGAATGGAGCAGGCACAGATAGGGAAAGCCTGACAGGAGCTAAAGACAAAATTCCATCAATAATTAATTCATCAGAAAACGAGAAGCGACAAAATGATGAAGAAAGGGAGCAGACAGACAACAGGCAAGGAAAGCCGGAAAAGGAGGGGGAGCCCAGCTCAAACCCCAATAAATACATATCACCCAATGGGGTCTGCAAACCAAAAAAGATCAATAACCTAAGGGTAGTTATAACTGACCCAGAGATTCAGGCATACAGAGAGCACATGGCAGAACAGGCCATTATCTGCAAATTTATGGGCATATGGCCGTCTGAAAGGACTCTTTGTCATTGGATCAAACAACATTGGAAACCGCGGGGGGATGTCAAGCTTCACCTGGGAGCCAAGGGATTTTTCATTGTTGTCTTCTCCAACCTAGAAGACAAGGATAAAGTATTTGAGGGTGGCCCATACTTTTTGGCTTCAGCGGGTCTGTACATGCGACCATGGAAACCAAACTTCGCCCCGGAGAAGGAATCTTTCACTCAAGTCCCAGTCTGGATTCGTTTGTTCTCTCTCCCAATAGACTACTGGGGTCTGAACGCACTGAAACAAATCGGTGACAAGTTGGGAACATTCATCAAGGCCTCTGAAGCAACTCTACAAAAAAATATACTTCTTACGCTAGAATATGTGTTGAAATGGACGTCTCTGGGGCACTACATGAGGGGCTCTGGTTGGAATATAGGGACGAGGACTACTTTTAGGATATAGATTATGAGAATATTCCCTTCCGGTGCCGCAAATGTCACGAACATGGGCATCTGATGAGACACTGCCCAATGATCAGGAAGGAAATAGAGACCGAAGCAGCACAAGCCCACAAAGACACAGAAGCCTACATTAAACCTAAATCCAGACAGAGAGCTAACAGAAGAAAGAGTTTCAAAGGGAATACAGATAGGAACAACCACAGCAACCCTTTTGTGATCTTAGATCCTGAAACTAACTCGGAGGATAAGCACAAAACCCTAACATCAGAAGCAGAGCATGAGGAAAAGGAAAAACCAACCAGGGAAGGAACGCATGAAGGGGACCTCAACAATGAAGTACAAATGCAGGAGAGAATAGAGGAGACCAAAGAAGAAACTGACATGCTCACCAGTGATGGCGACAGTGAAGATCAAGAATGGGAAGAGGTGCTAGCCAGGGAGGGAATGAACTTACCAGTAATTGTTGAGAACTGGAAGTCCCGAGGAATAGAGAACGCATCGGAGGAAGAAATTAGGAAGGTAAACGACCTGTTTATAGCAAGGCAAAAGGCAGAACTTGAAAAGCAGAACAGGAAGCTAGGTGTAGTGAAAGGAAATAGCTTACATTCAAAAAGTCTTTTATGGAAATCATCCAGCTCAAAACAAAAGAAAAGAAGAGGTCGGAGAACTAGTGGTGAAGTTCTACAGGAACTAGGCATGATCATGATAAACTCAGGGAATACGAAGGCGCTAAGCGCTTTCCAGTCCTTCCAATAAAAATCAGTTAAACATGAATATCATCTCGTGGAATGCCAGAGGGCTTAACAGCCAGGCAAAACACAGAATCTTAAAGCGGAAAATCCTGAAATACAAACCGGAAATTATGTTTTTACAAGAAACTAAATGCAGCAGCTCCAGCATCAACAATCTTTGCAGGAAGCTTGGGAGAAATATGGAAGTTCTAGAGAATGTGAGTCAAGGAAGAGAAGGAGGCCTTGCAACCTTGTGGGACACAAAGGAAATCCAGATGTTATCAGCTGAGATGAACAAACACTTCATGGCGGTGGAGTTCCAACCCATAGGTAACTCTGGTTCTTTCCTTTGCATCAATATTTATAGTCCTCAGAAATTAGAAGACAAAATAAATTTTTTAGATGCATTAACCAGGCTTATTAATAGACATCCCAGATCTAAGTGTATATTGGGGGGTGATTTCAATATGATAACCACCCTTTTGGAAAAAAAAGGGGGTCTTAGGAAACTTAATAGGGATGCGGAAGCCTTCACAGGTTTCATTGAAACTGTTAAACTAGTAGATATCCACCCCAAAAGTGGCCTATTCACCTGGAACAACAGAAGGGGGGGTGAAAGGTTAATAGCTTCTCGCTTGGATAGATTCTTAATCTCAGAAAGCATTATAATGGAAGGCATAATAGAGGAATCAGATATCCTTCCTAGTGGAGGATCGGATCATTGGCCAATCTCGCTTATTGTAGAAGTTCAGGGTACCCCAAGGAACAAACCATTCAGATTTGAAAAATTTTGGTTAGACCACCCTAATTTCCTCGAGATGGTAAAGAAATGGTGGTCTGAACCTTTGGAGTTGAGAGGCTCCAAAATATTCAATCTACAAAAGAAGCTGAAAGCAACTAAAGAAAAGATAAAAGATTGGAACAAAACGGTTTTTGGAAATATATTCCAGGAGAAAGCCATTCTAGAGAACAAACTGGAACAGATCCACAAAAATGGAGCAGCAGGCAATCACAGTGTCGAAGCGATGGAGCAGGAAAAAATTCTTTCTCAACAATGGCACAAACGGTGCATTCAAGAAGAGACTCTTTGGAAACAGAAATCTAGAATTCAATGGTTAAGAGAGGGGGAGCAGAACACTAAATTTTTTCACAGGTCAGCTCTAGACCATAGAAGTGCTAATAGAATTCTTGAACTGAAAAATAATGCAGGGGAGATACTAAAAAATCACAATGACATATCTGCTCTGCTCTCGGACCACTTCAACTCAATTGCACAGGAACCGCCCATAAACAGAGAGAAAGCCATCAAGGAATTAACAGCAGCCATTCCTAAGTCTATTACTTCAGATCAGAATTGGGCCCTATGCAGGGAAATCTCTATGGAGGAGGTGGAGGAAGCCATTAGGAGCATGCCCAATGATAAAGCTCCAGGTCCAGATGGCTTCACCATCAATTTCTACAAGGCCTGTTGGAGCATCGTCAAGCAGGAAGTATGGGAGGTAGTGGAGGATTCTAGACGTTCAGGAACCATTCTAAAATCCATCAACTCCACCTTTCTAGCGCTCATACCTAAGGTGGAAGAAGCAAAGACACCTGATAAATTCAGACCCATTGTCTTATTTAATGTTATCTACAAAATTATTTCAAAAGTCATAGCAAATAGACTGAAGTCGATACTCCCTGGTATAATCTCAGAAGAGCAATCGGGCTACGTTGAGGGTAGACAAATTCTTGATAACATCTTGTTAGCGCAGGAGATGATTCACTCGCTTCATTCGATAAAAGAAGCAGGTATGCTCATGCAATTGGATCTTTCAAAAGCTTATGACAAAGTAAGCTGGAGATACCTTGAAGCTGTTTTAGAAGCTTTTGGCTTCTCCAGGACCTGGATCAAGTGGATACTTTCTCTCATCAAATCTCCCAGATATTCCATCCTTGTCAATGGTGCTCCTTCTGTTCCTTTCACACCTTCGCGGGGAATAAGACAAGGGGATCCCCTATCCCCCTTCCTCTTTGTAATCTTAATGGAAGGCCTCAGCAGAACCATTGCCAAGAAGAAAGCGGAAGGATCCATAAAAGGTCTGCAGCATATAAGATCGCTACCAGCTACCACTCATCAACAGTTTGTGGATGATACCATGTTACATGGTACACCCACGGTGAAGGAGGCTGTGGCCTACAAGGCTATCCTTGATCTCTTCAGCCAAGCCTCTGGCATGGAAATTAATTTTTCTAAATCAACTATTTTCTTTTTCAACACTCACCCGGCAGTTCAAGCTCACCTATCCCAGCTTCTTGGATTCAGGATTGGCTCCCTGCCTTCGAAATATCTTGGGGTTCCTCTGACTCTAAAACCTTGGCAGAAAATTCACTGGGAGAAAGTTCTAGCCAACATGAAGAAAAAATGCTCACATTGGACGAACAGAGCTCTCAACCTAGCGGGTAGACTCATCCTAACCAAAGCTATACTGCAGGCCATTTCGCAATACTTACTATCTATGCTTCCTGCCCCCAAAGGCATTCTGCAACAAATGAGAAACATTCAGCGATCCTTTTTATGGAGTGGGAATGGGGATAAGAAGAAGTGGGCTTTGGTGGCATGGAATAAACTATGCCAGCCAAAATCTATGGGGGGGCTGAACTTAGTTGATCCGTAGGTGGTCAACCGCACCTGTGGAGCTAAGACATGGTGGAAATGGATTAAAAATCCCACCTTACCTTGGGCGAGGCATTGGAAGGAAAAGTATACTCCAGACTATGACACTCAGGACCTCATAAGACTACAGGAAATCCCAGGAGGGTCGTCAATATGGAATCATGCCAGGAATAACAGGAACCTAGTACAGGAGCACAGCTTTTGGGAAATTCGCAATGGCAGGCTGGCCATGGTCTGGGAAGATGCATGGCAGCAGTTCCCCAAACTGGACACACCAGAGCTATCAACCATCAAGCGAATAAGTCAAAATCAGGGAAGATATAGAGTCAATCAGTACTGGAATCAAAACAGCGAGGATGCAAATTGGAGGGAATGGATAAATGTAAATCCTGAGAATACAGAGGAGAACAGTGAAACTTCTCAGCAATTCAGTAAGCGAATCCTAAAAAGAAAGATTCGAAAAACTGAAGAGGATGATAAGCTAAGATGAGGTCTCAAAGGTAATGGAGATTTCTCATTAAAAGAAGCCAGGAACATAATAGAAAAGGGAGAATAGGTAGAGGTCGTGCCATGGCGCAGCAAAGTTTGGGATAGCCTTCTATGGCCGAAAATCAGAACCTTCCTCTGGCTTCTAATGAGAAACAAGACTTTAACTTGGGACAACTTGTGCAAGAAAGGTTTCAAGGGACCCTCAAGGTTTCAAGGGAATCTCTGAACCACCTTTTCAATACCTGTGAATGGGCAAATCAGTTATGGAGTTGGATGGAAGGGATTCTTAGTAGCTCTGATCGTAACAGAGACTCCATTCATAGCACTATACTGAACTGGAAAAAAGACTTCTCCAACATACAAAGAGTCAATAGCATATGGAAATCTGTACCAGGGTTTTTACTATGGTCTATTTGGAAGGAACGTAACCGCAGAATATTCCAAGATGAACACAGGAACATAGGCTTCTCTAAAGACAATATAATAACCAACATTCAACAGTTAATCCAAACGAAATGCAGAGAGGAAGGTAACGAGAAACCGACAGCACAAGACTTACGTATCTTGAAATGCTTTTGTCTGGAAGTCACCAGCAACATTACTGCTCTGAGACACAGAACGCAACCATCTTCAACATTGATAAATGGCAGCGTCCACCGGAAGGAGGTTTGAAGTTGAATTTTGACGGGGCCTCGAGAGGCAACCCCGACATGGCAGGAATTGGAGGTGCACTACGCAACCAGAATGGAGAAATTCTCCACATATATTACAGAGCACTCGGGGAAAGCACAAATAATGAAATGGAGTTCGCAGCTCTAAAGCATGGTCTGAGAATTGTAAAATCCCTACGCCTCTGTAACATAATTCTGGAAGGGGATTCATCATTGGTCATTTCTACAGCTCAAAAAATGCAGCGAGGCACTAAGGCAAACAAAGCCACAAAACATTGGCGACTAGCCAAAGTCACGGAAAATATTGCAGAACTCATGGCTGGTATGAAAGGTCTAGTTTTCCATGCGGTAAGACGTCAGGCAAACGGGCTTGCGGACTACCTGGAAAATTGTGGAGTGGACAGCCAGGACAGGGGATGGGACAACTGTTGGGAGGAGGTGGACTGCCCGAACCTGAAGACGCGATGTGCACAGCTGGCACAGCAAGACCTAAACGGAACCGACCAGGCTTAACCGACAACGGTTTCTATGTCCGGTACTGTAAAAATGAAACTTCGGGCAACGGCTGGGGTTATTATAACAGAAGCTGGTCGACTGAACAGTTGCGGCGGTGGTCATCATGGCGAGGGAGAGCCAGACATGGGAACCATCAACTTGGTTCATGCCACGAGAGAATCCGTAGAGACTGTTTGGGGAGAAAGGACAGCTGCCTCAACCTTGATAGGAAGGCAATCAGCAACATTTATGCTATTGCAGGGAAAGGATTTGAGAGGTGTGCGAACATCCTCTGCATTAATAACGAAAGTACTACCACTCTGGATCGGAGGGGAGAGCGATTTCTGGAAAAACCTATGGAAAAAAGCTATTTAACGGGGAGTCATGGCTCGGTTTCCTCCATCTCTCTCCAAAGCTCTGCAAGCGACTATAACCAGCCTGTTAGTAGAAGTGTTCACCGTGAGAATTTCAGAGGGAACAGAATGGATGCGGGGAGATGCAGATGTGCGACGGCCAACCACAAATTACGCACCGCGCAGAACATGTATGAGACAAGATCCACAGCGAGAAGCAAACGCAAGATCGTGGAGATGGAAGCTGCGGTGAAACAGGAAGAGGCGTAGAGACAGGGAGGTTTCATTGCGGAGGAGGTTGATTCGCTGACTGACCCAGGTATGCCCGCCAAAAGAGCAACTCAATATGTTCGCACTAAGGCGGAGAGCTGGAGAATGAAGACTCTCCTAGCAAAAGCCCTGGAAGCAAAGGAAGAAGGGGAGCAGTGCTCTGGGAAGGGGAACCCAGCTTCGGCGAATCAGTCAGCTAATCCTCAAGAAATCCATGAGTCGCTGGATCGCAGAATCATCGCAGTACAGGAGGGGGTGGAAATGGTCAACAAGAAACTGACCGTGCTAATTAGACTGCTTCGGCAAACTCTGAGCCTGGATCCCTTTCTGCAGGATCAAAGGATGAAGGAGGCTCGGGATTTCCACTCCATGCAAGAAGTGCAGGCCAAAGTAGACAAGCACATTCTGGATGTGGGCTTAGATACAGCCAATCGGATTGGAGGCTTTCCGCGCTCTGGCGAGCTTCCCTAGTTCCCTGTCTTTCTCTGTCATGTTTCTTCTGTTACGGCACTACGCCAGTTCATCTTGCTACTTTTTTATCACTCTGTTTTCTGTTACGGCTTCGGCCTCTGTTTTATGTTACGGCGTCGGCCCTATGCAAAGTAGATTTGTCACTCTGTCTATGTCCTAGTTTTGACAGTGTCGTGGCGACCTTTATCTATTTCAAGAGCAAGCCGCCCTGCGTGGTGTGTATCTCGGTTTTGGAAGACCATAGTTGTTTAACAGCGAGGTTTCAATGGTCCATCTAAGGTTTCCCTCTGCCTCGGCAGACTTTTTGTAAAATATTTTGTTCTTTAATATACATATCTGACTTACAAAAATATATATATATATATATATAAAGTTCCTACATGGATTGGAGAGGTTGAAGGAGTGGGGAGTGGGGAGGCTGGAACCCTAGTTGCCCTAGCTCTCTGGTTTGTGCCCTCTTGTTCTAAGTATTCGGTGGCTTCTTCCTTGTTTTGTGGCGAGAGTAGTTGGTTTTTTACAAATTCTTTTCTGTGTGGTGCTTCGAGGTTGCTTGCGCTTCTCGTTGGGGTTGTTGTTCCCTCGTCATTGTCGTCTATCCCTGCGTTGTCGCTCCTCTTCATTGCATCCTAGAAGTGCTACCGACTATCTGATGGGATTCGCTTCCTATCTTTGTCGACCAGTGGTTTGCCTGGTACTACCCTATCACGGGTGCGATCCTTGGCACTTATGTCATTTTTTCTTTATTCTTTGTGGCATTTCATGCTACCCATCATGGGGCTTGGTTTATGTGTTGCTGCTCTTCCTTGTTGTCGTTAGCTCAGGGGTGTTGGCATTGGTTCCCTCTAGGTGTTGCTGTGGGGTTTCATTTGGTCTTAAATGCCCGTTTTCACTTGTGTGAGCCCTGGTTCTGAGCATTTTTTTTGTGAATCTCACAAGGTGGCTTGTACCCTGTATTAGTTTTTATGTTTAGGATTCAACCTTTTGTTAGGGTTTATTTGGGGCATGGGTTTTTTGCCCACATGCATGTTTTTTATGTTTTGTGGTGAGGCGTTAAATGCTTGAATGCGTTTAGCATTTGCAAAATGTAACTTTGTTCATCTTCCGAATGAATAAAATTATAAGTTTCTTTTCTCAGGTGAAAACTAAATAAATAAATAAACTTGGAGAGATAAAATCTCTCAAAATACAAACATTTTTTGGAATTTTACACTCTAAAATGGTTTGCACTTAAAAAAAATGTGATCCTTCTTTGTGCTTATTAAATCCACAATTAAAATGAATCTATACTAATTTACTAAATGCACTAAAATCTTAATACATTAACCCGATAAATTAACTCAATTAATTTATTCAACACTAGTTATATTATTACTTTGTATACTTCAATATATAAAATATAATCAATAATTCAAATAAAAAACTATGAAAAAAATACATAGAAATTTAAAATTAAAGCAACATGATTTGCAAAATTAAAACCTTTACACAATTTGTTTTTCATTCCGTCTTTAATGAAATCAGTGAGTTGAATTGACAAGTTACACATATCATTATTGCAACTTCATTCCCTCTATTGATTTGTGAACCTCCTATTAAAAAGGAAAAATAACAACAAAAAAAACCTAGCTTGGCTTTGGTTTACTGATAAAAAAAAATTAAAACTTCAAAATAATAAAACAGATAGCACCTCTAACAACCCTACATGGCCCCTACAGGATGAAATGGCCCCTAGAATAACTTTATAGGATGTTTTTAATGGTTGCCTACATTTACATGAAAATATTTATGAACTTAATTACATTGAAGGTGTTCCTCTTTGAAATTGGTTAGGCTAAGCATTGTCTACCTTTTTCATCTCCATTTGACATTTGTATGTTCGTTGTTTTGACATGGGTAAACTTTAACTTAAGAAGAAGAAAAAATTACACATCTTATTGTAAAATGAACTATTTTGCTAAATAAAATTTGCTTCTATATAAATGAATGTTATAAATAATAATGAGGAACTTATTAAAATTGGAATAATCTCAAATCCCTACGAAATTGATGGATGGAAGCCCCGTGGCACAAATCTAATTTTTTGAATTTATTAAAAGTAATGGACCATTTTTATAAATAAAGTTTGCTTATATATAAATGAATGTTATAAATAATAATGAAACTTATTATATAATTGGAATAACCTTAAATCTCTAAGGAATTGGTGGGCGAGGAACCCACCTGGCACAAATCTAATTTTTTAAATTTATTAAAAGTGAGTGCAACCTAACCAACTTTGTAACACACATTAAAACTAAGCATATGCTGAGCATATTCTCTTGAGAATCAATATAGGCCCTCAATTAACAAAATAAAATAAAAATTCAACAAAATCTCACCCACCTTGAGTTGAAATAAAAAGCCTTCAACAACATTAAATTAATTATATATTTTTAAAAATAAACATTTTCTTAATTTTAAAATTAAAAATTTAATTATTTAGATAAGGGTGTATATTTTGGAATGGTTTCTGAATTTATAATTTAATTATCAATAATTATTAGGCGGATGGTAAGGATCTAACCTCCATGAAATATTTTAGAATTTTTACACCGAAGGTGTCCCTTCTTTAAATTGATGAGGCTAGGCATGCCTCTACCTTTTTCATCTCCATTTGACATTTGTCTTTCTATTGTTTTGACATAGGTCAAGAAAGAAAAAAATTACACATCTTATTGTAAAATGAATCATTTTGCTAAATAAAATTTGTTTATATATAAATGAATGTTATAAATAATAATAAGGAACTTATTAGAATTGGAATAATTTCAAATTGGTGGTTGGGAAGCCACGTGGCACCAGTGTAATTTTTTTAATTTATCAAAAGTAATTGACCAATTTTCTAAATAAAATTTGCTTATATATAAATGAATGTTATAAATAATAATGAGGAACTTATCATGAAGTAACTTATTATAATTGGAACAATCTCAAATCCCTAGGAAATTGGTGGGTGGGGAGTTATGTGACAGGAATCTAATTTTTTTAATTTGTTAAAAGTCATTGCAACCTAACAAACTCAGTAATCACTACACTCATTAATAAACATTAATATTAAGCATATGTTGGGCATATTCCTTTGAGAATCAATCTAAACCATCAATTAAAAAAAAAAAATAGATCTTCATCCAACTTAAGTTGAAATAAAAAGCTTTCTACAATTAAATTAAATTAATATATTTTTAAAAATAGACATTTTATTACATGATGAGAAATTTCATTATTTTTTAAAATTTAAAATTTAATTATTAAATTAGTATATATTTTGGAATGGTTTTTTTGGAATTTTAATTATCAATAATTATTACGTGGATGGTAAGAATTTAACTTCCATGAAATATTTTAGAATTTTTCGTAATAGTATACACAAATTAATGATTGAGATTTATCTCCAAAGTAGTTATGTTTTTTTATCTTTTTAATTAAATTAATTAATTAAAAAATGTTATATAAACAAGTGTTATACGAAATGAGTTATGATTTTTTTGGGCATGAAGTATTGATAAGTCATAGTAATGGCCCATGATATTATAACAAAGCCTATTTAAAAATTAAAAATCTGAACTTCTCTCATTTATATTTACTCTGTTAATATGAAATTGAGATTTATAATTTCTCCATTCCACATGCAAAACAAATATATGTAAAATAAGCAATTCAATAATGTGAAAATTTTCCGAGATTTATAATTTCTCCATTCCACATGCAAAACAAATATATGTAAAATAAACAATTCAATAATGTGAAAATTTTCCAAACTATAACTGCATATCATATACTTAGTAGGTACTCCTTCAAATTAAAATTCTTAAGATAACTCCTACATAAAATTGTTTTAACTAATTATGATAAATTCTCACCTTCAATCGTGTTCAACGTGAGACATTATTGGGTATTTTTTTGTTTATGAACAGTCGTCCTTGACATAAAGGCTTTTTAACTAGGTTACCTTACATGGTCACTCGTTATTGTGGGAACCCCACAAGTTGTGCAAAGGCTACTGTAATTACTTTTGGAAACATGAGAAAGAAAGAAAGAAAAATTTAACATCCACAAGGATAAAGATAGCCTATAGGACTTCTTTTAAAGTGCAAAACTTGCAAAAAAAAAAAAAAAACACCTCAAGAGATTTAATCATATTCAAAATGGATCTATATTGGTTCTATATATGCATATAGTATGTGTAACTTCTCATTTTAAAACCGATACAATGCCTTGAAAGTTTACTTGGACACTTGGATTGTGTAAACTACACCACATAAATTTGCAATTCCAACAAATCTTTGCTAGACAAAATTTAAACTTCAATTTAAAACTGAAATTAATGGCTCCACAAAAATGGCTCCAAATTAATTTAAAAATTTTAAAAGGAATAGCTAAAATTCTAAAATAAACTACCTTCTTTATGTTGATTGCAAAATATCTTGGAACCTGAAGGTCACTATAGTGAAAGATGCTCTTTATTTAATCTCATTATTAACACACACTAACTTTAGTCATTTCCTCTGTGCAATTACATTTTTTGTGAACCAATGCCCACGACGACCTATGGTAATGTTTCTTCTCATTATCTTGCTTGTTATAGCTTGGATATAATATGTATATAAGATTTTGACATGGTTGCATGATTAGAAAAAAATGATTTAGCCAAGTGGTTCAACCAACATCTGTAAAACAGGAATTGGCACAAGTGTGAGACTATTGCAACCCTAAACACATTTTCTCCCCTCCATCCTGCACCCTTTAGATTGTTATATTTCCTTTGCTGCAACATTTTGCAGTAACATCATAGGCATGTTCAATTCCTTTAGTGTATTTTTGCACCTTTATGGACAATTTCTAGTTTATATGTGGTGAATTTATATCAAAATTAATTTTATCTACAATGAATCTATGTGGATTTTTTTGGGCTTACAATGAATATCTATGGGAATTAATTGTTTCCGATGAATATTAGCAAAAATTTCCCTTCCATAAATCCTGTGAGAAAATCTACTGGAATTAATTTTATTTGTAGTGGATATTTGTGACACCGTGAACATATCTCTAGACATACTTCAACTGAAGAGCACTTCAGAAGAGGCCTAATAAAGTCGCCCTATACAGTGTTTATGACTATATAGAATTATGAGAGAGAACATCAAATAGAATTAGAGGCAATGCTTGATAACAAAAAGGGAAAAAAATGGAGGCTAAATTATAAGAAATGGAAAAACAAAAGCAATCAACTCAAGAAAGAGAGGTGGAAGAAAATTACAAACAAAGACACAAGATTAAAGAGTTGGAAGAAAAACTAAATAATAATTTGGCACATAGTATGGAAAATAAATTAAATATTAAACTCGTCAAAGTAAAAATGAATAAGCTAATTGAGTTGGATCATAAGCATAACAAAAAAGCCTTGAATCACATAACAGTTTTATAAAGGGAATAAAAATTAGGACATGCTACCAATAGTAAAAGAACTAAACCAACCTAGATCCATCTTAAATTTGAATCTACCAACAAATCTAGAGTTTAGATGGATCTAAGCTAGTACTCCTACATTACATAATGGATTTCCTCAACCATTTAAAAAGGTTCCATCATAACAAATACCATGGGCTTGTAAATCATCATCAATAAACCCATCAAATGACTAACTCAAACTTATCTTAATAATTATTTTTATTTTTTTAAATAATTTGACCAAGTCAACATAACATTACCTTACATAACATCAAATGACTAGCTTAAACTTATCTTAATAGTTACTTCTTTTTTAATTTTAATTTTATTTCAAATAATTTGACCAAGTCAACATAACGTTTTACAACATCGCTACCATATTGGGCTATAAAGCGCCTCTCCTATGGGTGCAAACATAAATCACAAATTGAAAAAATGTATCTCATTAAAATAAAAGATTAAAAAAAAGGCGGCAAAATAATCAAACATAAAGATAGGTTGATCCATATCACCATAAGTTGTAATGACCATAAATATGAAATACTTGGTAAATATTTGAGCTTAAAAGTATCAAATATCTTTTAAATGAAGATATCATTCCAACAAACCAAACTAAGTTTTCAATAAAAACATTCAAAATGTAAGGGAAACCAAATAGAAAGACACATGGACAATAATTAGAAATAGAAAAACTATTATTAGGGATAGAAATTGTAATGATAATAATAAAAAGGAATTTGGGACACTCTTGATCCTTTTTTGGAACTATTGTGGATTTCCATAGTGTAAGGGTTTTATGTTAAGTGGAATTCCAAGTGAAATTGATATTACTTTTCTAGTTGAACCCAGGGATCATGATGAGTCTAAACACCCTTCAATAGAAATATACAATTTGTGATCAGCATGGAACAAGAAATTCTATCACAAAGGGATTGGAAACATAGTCTTTTATATTAAAAAAAGTGTTTCTCCTCACATTTGGCTTCATATGGTAGAGACTTCCAATCAATACATTTAGATAGGAATCTCAAACATCAATGCCAAGATGATTTATATAGCAATTTGTTATTTCATGAATGTTAATTTCACTTTTTATAGTAAAAATAATTTAGATGAAAATTATCCCTATAATACTCTCAGCAAGATATTCACATTATGAGGAATGACGATAATATCCTCTTGTTAAAAGATTGTAATGCTAGAACTACAACTAACCAAGTTATTCTTCTATGCATTGATTCCAACTCTAATTGTTTATGGCTAAATGAGGACTTTATTTTTAGCTAATATATACAAAAGAAACTCTGTTTGGTACCGAGCTAGTTAAGCTTCGTAATTCTCAAACAAAGTGGCCAAATTCCAACTAGATGACTTGTATTCATGGGCTCATGGATTATGTGATATCTAATATCTCTTTTTTTAAACCAAATAGTAATTTTGACCTCTTAGATGACCATGGGCCTGACTCCAATCATATGTCTTTAACCCTAACTCTAAATTTTGACATGTACAAAAGCCAAGTGAAAAAACAAAAAAGGAACTGATAATCAAAAACATGTTTTTTGACAAAAGCAAAGTTGATCTCTTCTTAAAAGAATTAAATAAAGTTTATCTCTTATGAAGACAATTTCACAGGCATCTATTATAGTTTTACTACAACCATGTTTACTTCAATTAACAAGTTCTATATCAAGGTGTCAGGTGTCATATATAAAGAATAATAGAACTACCAGACATGGGTATGATAATGAACATAAAATTGCTAGAAAAACTATTAAGAATTCTTTTAATGAATCTTTAAAACTTGATATGATACATGCATGTAAATCCCCTATAAAAAAAGGAAAAGTGAACCTACATAAATAGAAAGAAAGAATGGCTATTACACGTTTTTAAACTCAATCATATACATTTTTAAGAGAAAATCGTAAAACTAAAGATAATAATATGTTTCTTTGGAAGGAAATGAATTTTTACCTTGAAAATATTTATGAAACTCCAAATGTCATAGACACCATTTCAAACATTCAGTCTAGAAGGTGATTTTTTTTCCTTGGAAGACATAAAATCTAGGTTAAGCAACTCACAACTTGGAAATCTAAGGACATTAAACGACCAAGCTGAAATTTTTAAAATTGAAAGGCCTATCCTCATCCCTCACGTTCACAAGCTCTTCAAATTGGCAACGAAACAAACGTTAAACCATGGACACAAAGTCTCATTGTACCTAATTTTGAAAGCAGGGATAAAACCATTCTCTAATTATAGGATCATTATGATTAGTCTCATTTTAGTCAAGTTGTATGGAATTATTTGGAAAAGTTTAGCCTTTGGCTAAGAAGCCATGAAAAATAGCTAAAGGTCAAGCTAAATGTAAAAGATATCATTCAACTATGAACCATTTTGTTACTCTTAAGCTCATTGTTGAGGAGTGACACAATAAATAAATAAATCTCCTATGTTATTTTGTTGACTTTAGAGAAGCTTTTGACATCGTTCCCAAGACAAACCATTAGAAAATATTGGAAGAGATAAAAGGTTCATTTTGAATTGAAGGTTGTTGAAACAAAGTTGTATGAGACCACTAAGCACTGATTGGAATAAAAGTTAACTGCAATATCAGAGTCAAACAAGGGTGTCGATTGTCTGCTACCCTTTTTGAGATATACATTGATAAGTTTGAAGAGTGTTTGGAGGAAGCAGATTGTTCTTTTAGTAATGAGTTCTTCTGACCATGGCAATAAACTACGAATCCTCCCAGATTTATATTCCAAGATGGATATGACTTATTAATACTACAAAAAAAAAGTTATGATCTAATCCAAATGGACCACATATGATGTTCTTGTATATGACAATAACAACTTGGAAGATTTTCTACAAATATCTTGGAATCAATATCCATCACAAGCTAAACTTAAATTATAGTTTTGAGGAAAAGATTAATGGTGGAAAGTTTATTATGGACTTCAAAACAATTGAAAAATCAAAAAATATTTTTAGATATATGGTTAAACAAACAAACAAACAAAAAATTGAGACTCTCGTTACTCCTATGATAATATATGAATGTGAAATTTGGGAATGCAGTGTATCCAAAGAGCAATGGAGAAAGATAAAACAAATCCAAAAGCAATTTATAACATGTAATCTCAAAATTACAGAAAATACACTCTATCATATGCTCCTCATTGAAGCGAGTCTTTCCCCCATTGAGAGCATGTCTATGTCCTAAAATTGCTTCAAACTCTAGCCAAAACCATATTCGACTCACATCAAGATGGCATAAGGATGTTCGATCTTTGCTAAATCATTGGAAAAAGGGAGAGGTCATTTTGCAAAACAAGGATAAAAATAAATTTTAAGGAAAAAATGTAGTGTGATAAAGAAATAGAGAAAAAAAGGAAATTAAGTTACTAAAAGGAGATGACCAACTCAAATCTCAAAAATCAAAAATATTTCTTTATTTTTAGTATAAAGAAGAAAATAAACATTGATAAAATAAAAATAAAATCTCATGAGCTCCATAGTGAAATTGGGCATTGGTTAGCCCACGGGGCTTTGGATTGACGGTGAATGGGTGCACTGTTAACGCATTCCTTGCGATAGGTCACTGGTTCAAATCCCCCGTGGGTGCTTACCTACCAAAAAAAAGAGATTGGGCACTGGTCAATTCTCCAAACCTCTTGGGATGAAGAGTTTGTCACCTCTATGACACTAAGAGGACTAAAGATAAAAAGCACCTCTCTTAAATTGCCCATCATATAGTCAAGTAAAACTATGGTGATTTTGAAACACTTTTCTTAATGCTTTTTGAACATAGAAATAAACTTCTGAATAATTTCAAATAATATATCATCTTTTAACTTCTGGAAAAATAAAAAAAGAGATTGGGCACTGGTCAATTCTCCAAACCTCTTGGGATGAAAGAGTTTGTCACCTCTATGACACTAAGAGGACTAAAGATAAAAAGCACCTCTCTTAAATTGCCCATCATATAGTCAAGTAAAACTATGGTGATTTTGAAACACTTTTCTTAATGCTTTTTGAACATAGAAATAAACTTCTGAATAATTTCAAATAATATATCATCTTTTAACTTCTGGAAAAATATTTTTGGTCTCGGCCGACGTTAATCATATCATCATCAATAGCCATACAAAGCAGCAGCAGGAGCTTTGATGGTCTTATCTAGAGCTCTAAAATTAATAAAAATATGTACCCAATAAATTGGAGATATAACTTAAAAGTTATAACAATTTATAAATTAGGAAAGCTAATCTAATAAATGCTCAAGTTAAAGCTATTTTACAGACAGAAGAATATGATGATGTGCATGTATTATCCTCCCTATCCTCCCCCAACAAAAGAAAAATGATTTGGAGAAACGAACTTTGTGTGACAGAAGCGCAATACATGATTTTTTAACTTCATATCTAGATTGGAGAAAAATGTTTGAATTGCATATCTAGGTTGAAGAAAAATGTTTGAATAACTGACCGGAGAAAAATGTTTGCATTGCATATCTAGGTTGAAGAAAAATGTTTGAATAACTGACCGGAGAAAAATGTTTGCATTGCATATCTAGGTTGAAGAAAAATGTTTGAATAACTGACCGGAGAAAAATGTTTGCATTGCATATCTAGGTTGAAGAAAAATGTTTGAATAACTGACTGAAATATATTGGCTGAAAATTTTGTCAAGAATAGAAACAAAGAATACTTTTGCTCAGGTGTGGCTCACTCATGGGAGAGAGCCGTGGCCTTGAGGAAGGCCCCCTGAACCCCAACCCTCAACAGTATTCGACTCGTGAAAAATATGCAAATATACTGAACTTTTGGATCAATCTCGGCTCTTCATGAATCTGTAATTGTTCAAAATAGTTTTATATGAAATTTTGCAGAAAAACGGGCTTGAAGTCCAACTGGAAAATGAAAGAACATCAACATTCCTCTAGATTCAGATGCAATTCAATAATTAAAAATGATTTTATAAGAAATGTTGCAAGAAAACAATTTTTTTTTAATGAAAATTTGCAGGTAAACAGGCAAAAATCTAACTGGAAAAATCAAAGAGTATAAACATTACTCTAGATTCAGATGCAATTCTATAATTAAAATGTCTTCATATGAAATGCCACAAGAGAACAGGCCACAAATCCAACTGGAACAACAGTGAGCATAAACATTACTCTAGATTCAGATACAATCTAATTTTACCATGTACCTGAGATGTAATTCCGTGTTAGTGGGCCTGCTGTCCGTGACCATGTATACTGTTTTTCATGCCCTGGACAACTGAACGGTCTGTATTTTGCACAAAACGCTGACCTAGTCTTGGTCATGTGCATTTTTGTGTTGAAACCGCCTGTTTTTTGGCATGTTTACAGTGGCTGCTTAAGCGGCCAAGGTTTTTGGCAGAATGCCATGTACATTTTGGATACTATTAGTAGCTAAACGAAGCATTTTATCCCAAAAAATAAAAAACCTATGCTAGAATTCCTTTTCAAGGTTACCGAGCAGAATGTAAACAGGCTACTTACATTCCAAGAAATTCACTAATGTGTCTATTCTAATTAATGCTATAGTCAGGAGAAAATATGCAGCGCCTGAAAGCTTTATAATGTTGTTGCATTTTCAGGCCTCTTAAAGCTGAATTTGTTTCCTTTAAAGTTGATGCTTATAATGCATCGATGTTAAGCTAAATTTGTACCAATTCCTTTCAGAAGATGTACTGCCTCCACGCGCATCAGAAAATGTTTGGACTGCATCTATGTGCATGGGCCACTGCATTAGGGTACAATGTTACTCTGACCCAATCAAGATAAACCGTGCCAAACTCAGGAAAAGAGATCAAAACTGCCACGTGATGCCCATGTTCTTTGGAAGCAGCAACAGGGTATATAGATCCTGACTCACACGAGATAAACCATACCAACCTCTAAAAGTGAGATATGGGGAATGCGCAATGCCACTGAAGGTCCCCTGCAATTTTTTCTGAGAAAATTGTACGCACAATTAATGGCAATCTTTTTTAAAAAAGACGAGTCATTTTTTGCTTTAACGTAAGAGTGCCCTAATATAAAGGCAATTCCAGATTCCCTAGCCTGAAAAAGTTCTTGCAACTCATCCTTTACATCAGAATCAATATCAGGACTGCTAGGCAGCAAAAATCGAACTTTCCTCCTCCGAGCAAGATGAGGAGAGTCAGTTTCTATAAGATCCTGTATGCTTTGGATGGTCTGTGACGGAAGATGGGATAGATTAACAGACTGTATGCTCTCTTCTGTTGTTTCGTAACTTAGAATGCTCTCCAAGCCTTGCACAGGGGTTCCAATCACAGCCATTCTTCCATCTGCAGAGTCTGCAGAGTAATTGTCACTGGAGCAAGAATGTTTTGCTTCTGAACGAATAAACTCTCCGAGGTTGAGAATAAGCTGATCCTCAAAATCATCAGTATCCCCATGGACATCGCGGTAACCATATCGAACGATGCATCTGTATAGCCTGTACTCTTTAGGCCCTACGCGACCAATGAGAAACCGTTCTTCTGCGGGAACATACGGCACTGGCACTGATTTAATGCATATAAAGACAAGCACCTGATGGAATGCTGGAAGATTTGTTACAAAATGTGTAAAATTTGCAGGTATCCCAGTGACAAGTTCTGTGTACATAAGGCCAATTCCTGGGACACGCACAATCCCCAAACTAGGACCAAGTGAAAGTAGCCATTTTATGGATACCTTGTTTTGCAAGTCAAAGTCATACTTCTTTATTGTCCCATAATGCCACACATACATGATAGTCATGAATATGAGAGCGAGAAGAATAGGTACCCAGGCCCCTTCTAGAAACTTAATGAGAGAAGCTGAGAAGTAGAGGGCTTCGATAGATCCAAAGAAAAGTAGAAAGCATACTGCTAGTAGAATACTCTTATGCCAGCATATAATTATTACCAATGATGTAAGGCAGGTAGTAACCAGCATGACTGAGATGACAGCTAAACCTGCCACAGGAAAACCAAACATTTTCAAAATTCATTATATTGAATAATGAAAAAATATTATTTTTGTTCATAGTTTTCTGAACTGAACTGTGTGTATTAGCTTGAAACGTCCAAGCTAATGCACACAGTTCACTCCAGAAAACTATCAACAATATGACTGATTCTGGAAATCTATACTCAAGAACATGTTCTTTCACCAACAAAAATTGTTCCATGATTAAATCCAAACTACACACACAAGTCATGAAGAACAAAACCAGCACATACCAGATGCATTTCCCATTCGTTTCGTATCTTGAAAACCAATAGTAACAGCTAGACATAGGATCATCAAAATCCAGTTGATTTCTGGAATGTAGATCCGTCCATGTATTTTGTCACAAGTGTGCACTACTTTCACCCTAGGAAAGCAACCCAGTGCCAAGCTCTGGTTGATAATTGAAAATGTACCAGTGATGATTGCTTGACTTCCAACCACTGCTGCAAGTATCGCAACTCCTAGTACTGGCCACCGTACAGCCTCTGCCAAGGTATTTACACAATATTCTGATATTTGATTCATTTTATTACAATAAAGGCAGCTTTCTGTCTACAATGGGCTAATGAAACAAACTATGAATAGACGTATAATGAACACAGGCACAAGTAAACGTACCTGGAACAGATACATAGAAACCAATAGCATAGCTATTGCCCATATGATGATGTTTTGAGAGATAAGCAGCTTGACCCATATAAGCTAAAATCAAAGCAGGATAAACTATAGAAGTGAAAGCAATCTGCAGATAAACAGTCATATGTAATTTGTAAGTCATCCATGACTTCAGTCTTCCATTAATGACTAGATGCAATTCTAGTTCAGATCTGAAAAATAAAAACATAGAAGTATAGAACAGTGGAAGTTGGAGTTTGCACTAAACCTTGATAGACAAATGGGAGAAGTGTCCAAGATCAGCAAACATTGCCTCTGAACCTGCATACAAAAGCAAACAAAGTTATTCTCTATCAACATTGTATAGAGGCCTAAAGTACTCGCTTGTACACTGCAACTCACCTGTGATGCACAACAGAATGCCACCCAAGGACATCCAACCTGCCTTTCTTGTCTTCCTTAAAAATTTGTACATATAATATGGCGAGAGGGCTCGATAAACATGTGGGTTCCAGTGGATGATGTTGTAGAGACCAAGTGCACTAATGCACAGAAGCCAAGCCACAATAATAGGTGCAAATATTGAACCCACCCTGTGTGTACCGTAGTGTTGCAAGGCAAACAGACAAACCAATATGAAGCATGTGATAGGAACAACTGCATCTGCAAAATAGAACTAAAAAGCATCTTAGAAGAACAGCAGTAAATAAGGTTAACCTTTCCAACAGGCACTTGCAGCAAATTCAATCTAGTGTACATATGACATTAACATTGAATGCTATTAAAATATATAATGCATGGAAATAGATCATTTAGAAAGCTTACACTATATCATAATATACCAGTTCGTAACATGCAACTACAAATGCCTGGGCTTCCACATTGGTAAATGCAACTAGTGTTTTAAAAGATGCTACATGACATCAATTAGGTCAGGGCTCTAGCCCAAGTGGTTGTGGGCAGAGCTGCGGGGGAGCACCCTCCCCCCCTTTCTCGAATTCGCTTCCGAAGCACGCTCTGAGTGGGAGTGCATTGGGAGCAACCCAGGAGCACGCTCCGAGTGTGAGCGCATCAGGAGAGACACAGAAGCGTGCTCCTGCAAATACAAAAATTGCTCCCTGGCTTTTTTCACAAAGATGTTCCAAACACAATTTTTTTTCAAAGAAACGAGTTTTTGAGAGAGGCAGCCTAATATTCAAGCCTATGGCCCTAGTGTTGATATGCATTTCACGATAATGTTAAAAATAAAAGTGACATTCTCCTTTATCTTTTATTTTCATCCTTTTACTTAATTTTTTAACATTACCATGAAATGACTTATAGGATGTTTGAGAGTGGTTCCGACCTCATTGGATTTCATATGAAGAAAGTAGAATTTTAGATCTCACTCAAAATCCAGCAAACTCAATCAGTTTTTCAAGATTTCAGGATTGGGGGGATTGCAATGTTTCCATTGGATTTTGTCATGTAATAGGGTATGGAACTCGTATTTAATCAACAGCACCAAGCCCTCTATGTGCCTTGATGTTAGTGACATTGGTTGTCAAACTCCTCTATCATGACCCTACGAATAATGTACCCATCACTCAAACAAAATTTTGACTTTACATGCGACATTTTTTCTATCTTATGTTAATGCTTAGAGGATGATTTTAATGACAAAGATACCAAGATAGGCAATGATTTTGATGATATGTAGGTATTTGTTGTAGCATGATTTTTTTGGATGTTAGGGGCCATCTAAAGCCTATTTGTTGATGTATTTTTGGTTCAGAGATGGATTGCACTCGATGCTATTTTGGTTATGCGCACCCTTACATGCTATCTAAATGAGAACTTGTAATTTGTGGACCTGTGGTTGATGAAGATTATAACTACTAGATGAACGATGTTATATGGTTTAATCAATGTTTTATGTTTTTTAATCACTAATTCGTCATTCTACATGTTTTTGTTGACATATGTGCATTAAAATATATAAAAATATATATTATATTAAATTCGCTCCCGACCCGGGAGCTTTTGAAAATGTCACTCTCCACTCCCACTTCCCGCTTCCACTCCCAAGCAGCCATGGTTGTGGGATGGAATGCTATCCTCCTGAACCAGTTCTATTCCGATAAGCGAAAGGTTGAGCTCACAATGATCCCTATGTAATGATTCTGAGCCCTATTGTTAATGTTGCCATGTGTCCTAAAGAATCTAAGGTTTGCCCTGGGTCCTAAAGATGCTATGCAACAGTGAGTTCTAGCCAAAAGCAAACATAGATTTGGTTCCAAGAGTTCAGAAACTTCAAGTAAATAAATGAGTTACAATGGTGTAGTGTGAAAGAGAAATGTCAACGGGTGAGAAGGAAAAGTAGAAGGGTCATTTAGAAGGCCAAAAATGCAATATCATATAACAATACATAATGTGTGATTTAACATTCATGGGCTTGCTGTATGAAGGAGCAATATCAAGGGATGGCATAATATGTTAGAAACAAGAAATATCAGCAATTTACAAGAAACGAGGATCAGAAACCTGACCTAAAGATACAACTGTTGAAGACCTGCATATGATAGCAGCCAAGTAAGGCTTTTCAGGGAATGTGATGTTTACCTACATGGTTTAGTTTGTACTATACATACTTTCACCATTGAAAAGAAAGGAACGAAGTAATCTTCAATTCTCTTGATCAATGAACTTGTAGTTGTCACTCAAATAAAAAATAGGGAAATAAATCAGTTGAAGGGGAAAAAACTATGATTTGGGGGGATTGAAGATTTTAGAAGATAAACAATAAAAATTGAAATTGAAATTAACATGTCACATCATAAATAACAATATGAAAATTTATTGTTTTTCTTCTAAGATACAAATACTAGGAAGCTTTGCAAGGAAGTAAGAGTCAAGAACAATCATCCAGATAGCAAATAGGTTTAACCTATGTTGCAGGAAACACCAATTTTAGTGGCGTACTAGTACCCGGGGCAGCCCGAAATGCCAAAACGGGCTCGAAACACTGCTAAAACGCCGTCAGCCATACCGTACGGTGTTTCGCAATATTGAAACGCCGGACAGTGCTTCCAGCGGCGTTTCAGCAAAGTTTCGAGGAAACAGTCCAAGTTTCAGCGACCAAAAAGAAATTTAAATTAAAAATAAATAAATAAAAATAAAATTGGCCATCTCAACTTGTGGAAAGAGGGTGTGGGCCCCATCTAACACCAAAACACACTAATAAACTAATTTTTATGTGGTTGTTAGCTAAATTTAATAAAAGAAATTACAAATGGAATTCTCTAGAAGATGAGAAGAATAGAACTCTCTAAAAACCCTATGAGCCTCTTCTTTTCTTTAAAAAGGCAATCCATTCACTCATTTCTCACACATTGTTTTGCAAGAAAAGCTTCCTATAGCAACAATAAGGAGTTTATTTGTGTTTTGAAGCATGTGTAGCAAAAGGAAGGGCGTGGGCAACAAGAGGAAGAGCGTGGACAGCAGCTAGTTGGGTGAGTTTTCATTTCCTAATTTTGCATCGTTCATGGCTTTCTCAAAGTAGTGTTTCAAAGTGCCCCTAAATTGGGTGAGTTTTTCATTTTGTATTATTGTAATTCTGTAGTAATCATGGCTTCTCAAAGTTGTGTTTCAAGTGACCCTAAATCCACTCAAGCACGCAGGCAACAAGAATATTATCATCTATGGAAGTATGTTACCAAAGTGAAGCAAATGGGTTCCGGTGGTACTTGGGAATGGAAGTGCAATTTGAAAAAAAATGAAAGAGCTTCAAGGGCTCTTACACAAGAGTGAAGGCTCACATTTTGCATGAAGAGATAAAAGGTATTGATGTGTGTGCACATACCAAAAATGCGGAGGTGAGGGCTAGATTCAAGAAAGAGAGCGATGATGCTCAAAGGTTGAAGGATCAAAGAAGCAAAATCAGCATGGGCACTACCAATCCTTGCATGTCTGAGAGCGTTGAGCCAAGGATTGTTCAGGAAGCAAGAAAGAGGAGGGCAATAGAAGTAGAAGCAGAGTTATCAAAGACATCAACTCCAATTCAAGACAGAAGATTGGTGAAAATGCTTGATAATCAAGGGAGAGAAGAAGTTGACTCAAGAGTGGGAAGGGCCATCTTTGCTTTTGGCATCCCCTTTAATGTGGTTCGATCCCCATATTGGCAGGATTTGGTGAGAGCGATTAACAAATCTCCTCAAGATTAAAAGGGCCCAAACTATGAAAAAGTTAGAACAACAAAAAAGAAAGAGAGGCAACTTCTTGATGATGTTCTCAAACCAATTCGTAGCTCATGGGATAGTATAGGGGTTTCTATTATCTCAGATGATTGGACTGATACAAGACGCATGCCTTTGATTAATGTCATTGCATCATCACCAAAAAGAGCCATGTTCATCAAAGCAGAAGATTGTTTGGGTGAGATAAAGGATATTAAGTTAATCGCTGATATTTTAGTTTCTGCTATTGAACAAGTAGGGTCAAAAAATGTGGTGCAAGTTATCACAGATAATACACCTGTTTGCAAAGTTGTAGGCTTGATTGTTGAGAGTAGATACAATCACATATTTTGGACTCCTTGCATTGTCCACAATTTGAATCTAATTTTAGAAGAGATTGAGGCAAAAACATATTCGATTAAGGAGGTCACAGGGCAGGCTAAGGAGATTATAAAATTTATCACCAACCACCACCAATCTCAAGCAATATATCAAAAATACTCCAAATTGGAGTTCTTGAAAGTCGTTGAGACACAGTATGCCTCAAACTTCATCATGTTGCGTCGCCTTGTTGATGTTAAAAATGCATTGAGTATGGTGGTGGGTCCAACTTGGGCCAAGTGGAGACAGGCAGATTCAGAGAAGGGAAGTATGTTGAGGAGGGCATTGATTGATTTGATGTTAAAAATGCATTGAGTATGGTGGTGGGTCCAACTTGGGCCAAGTGGAGACAGGCAGATTCAGAGAAGGGAAGCATGGTGAGAAGGGCGTTGATTGATGGAGATTGGTGAAGCAAGATTGATTTCTTGCTCTCAAGTTCACCTACATTTGATCTTCTTCGAGTTGTAGACATAAGGAAACCTTTCTTAGAAGAGGTTTATGATGGCATGGATACCATAGTTGAAAAAACTATGGATCATTACACAGGAGGCTCCCACTCTTCTTTTTGTGGATTTTGATTTCGCTGAACAAGTGAGGTCCATTATTGTTACTAGGTGGAATGGCTTCAACACTCCATTGCACACTTTGGCACATGCTCTAAATCCAAAAGTTTATGATGAAGAATTCGTTGTTGAAAGCAATGGGAAGAGCAAGGTTCCACATAAGGACAAGGAGGTGGCCAATGGAGTGAAAAAGGCCTTTCAGAGGATATTTCCAGCTCCTTTACAAATTGATGTAAGGCAAGAATTTCCTTGTTTTGTTGTTGGATTAGAGGATTTTGCAGACATATCAACTTTGGATGAGAGGAGGACCATGGACCCAGTTAAGTGGTGGACTTGTCATGGGGCAAGTGGTGTTCATTTGCAAAGTCTTGCCACTCTTATTTTATCACAAGTGGCAAGCTCTTCATCAACAAAATGGAATTGGAGCACCTACAGTTTCATTCATAGTGTGAAGTGCAACAGGTTGGGATTGCAGGAGGCAAAGGACCTTGTATATGTGCATTCAAACCTACGCCTTGTGTATCGTTGGGGTGAAGAAAATACAAGTGGACGTCATAAATAATGGGATGTGGATGCAAAATGTCCAGATTTAGAGCTCTCTCTTTCTGCTCTTGATATTTGTGTCAGTGGTGATGCAAGTGCATCTGCAAGCACTAGTAGAGTTGCCTCTTCTACTGAACAAGCATCTTGTTCTATTTTTGCTGATGAGGATGAGGAGTTGTATTAGTAATGATATGTTAATGTAAACATGATTGTCTTTAGTTCATGTTTTATTTCAGTTTTAACACATATAGCCTCACATATAAAGGTTGATTTTGGAGTCTTGAATGTAAAGCCTCATCTATAAAGGCTAATTTTGGATATTTACATAAAGTAATCATCTGTTGGAGTTAATATAAATTTGGATTTCCTTCTAAAATGTCATTTATATGTCTCATTCTTTCTTTTCTTGCAAAATAATGTGTTATAATTTATTTAATATTGACTATGTATATAACACATTTTGGCCACGTTTCCATTTCCCGAGGGTCACATTTCGAGCCTTCCTCGTTTCAGAAACTTCTAGACGTTTCGGTGTTTTGTGCAACTTAGTGTTCAACAGAATGTGGGTGTCATGGGATGCTCAATGTAGATGGCTTATAACTTGTAAGATTTCAGTTAATCTTGAAAAATGAAGAGACTTAGATCTATTGTTGGGAACTTGGAATACATATTGCAAAGTGCTTACCAATAGTCTGGTGGTCAAGGCAGGGCTAAGTTCCTTAGATATGACAAATGCTCAAGGAGACAAAAAATAATGCCTTTAAGCAATGCAAGGTAGCTTGTAGCTTCTGAAACTAGAAGTCAGTGGAGTTTTCAGCTCTCTTCATTAGTTTGGTCCAATGGAAAGATGTGGGCGTGGGAGGCATTGGATTATTGGATAGGAAATGAGAACCTTGGTGACCATCTGCCTTGCATGCTTATCTTTGATGGTGGCACCAACGCTATCCAAAGAGGAGAATATCCAACTTTCAATGATGACCTGACTGTTCCAACTTCAATCAGTGCTAGTTTTGAAATTTTTTCAAGAAAATTGTCAATTCTACAGAGATCGAGGGATAAACACTAGAACAGTAATGTCATCCTTCTTGACTATTCTGGGTTGGGGTCCTTGCCTTTGTAATATAAGATGCATATCCTCCCAAAATATAGGAGAACCGAAACAATAAATTTTAATATTTAGGCTCCATGACACAAGTATTGGATGCTAGTTGACACCGCCAATTCTCTTTTATTCATGGGAGAGGAAATTACCCTTAGAACAATGTGCAATGCCATTTTTTGGTAATATACATAGAATACTCAGGTATAGATGAAGTTGAAACCAAGTATAATATAGATATCATTCCATTTTCCATAGGAACAAAACAGTAAATAACAATTTGATTGCAAAGTACAGCCAACTATGAGAACCAAAATCACAAAAAAGAATGTGGTTTGCAGCTTATGACATCAATAGTTCATACTCACAAAGAACTACAATTTAGGATACACAATATATTCTCAAACATCCCTCCCCTATTGAACAATCTAGGGCAAGATGACATTAATGATTCTTCTAACTATGATAACTGCTTGTGATGTCTTTTTACTTATTAGGATTATCTTCTTCTTATTATTATTATAGTGTGTTCTTCAATCATCAAACAGCTACCAAAAACAAGAGGATCAACAAGATACAAGTACACAAGATGTAGCCTCCAAGCAAAGGGCAAAACCTCTCCTCTTGAGAGGAAAACCCTTCAACCTCTTCTTATAGATTCTTTATTAACAAATACCAAGGCCTTAAACCAACACTGAAGCCCTTCCAAGACCAAGATTAGCTTCTCAATAATGTGCTTGCTTTACTACTTTACAAACCCAGCAGAATCTCTTCCAGCAACACTTCTTCGACCTCCAGCGACAGATTTTCAACCCTAACTGTAGATCTGCAACTTCAGCCCCCCGGCAGCAGTTGTTACTTTGCACGTGTGGACTAGAACTACTTCTTCTTTGCCTCCCGCTGCCTCCCTTGACCTAATTTTTCTTCTAGATCTAGAAGGGGACTTTGTTGGCCCTTCCTTGAACGCTTTTTCATCAGATCGAACCCTTAAATGAAACCCTAGCCAAGCAGCAGAAACCCTAGCGAAAAGATGCAAAATTTCGACCCTCTTCTTCGCACATTTGGAGAGAGAGAGAGGAACCCAAAACACTTCTTCTCCTTCTTTTGCCTTCTTCGCTGCCCTCTTCTGCTTCTTCCTTCGCATGAGAGGGAGAGGAATGAATGTGTCCAAATGAGATCGAACTGTCTCCTATATATATAGGTCTTTCAGGGGTACAAATTCCAGCTTTTAGGCCGACTTGGTCTTGGAAGGATCAATAAATACAAAATAATTCTTTTTACAATTTACTAGATGTCCGATGGGGTCTTCATATTATGACAATGTCCCTATTTGACTTCTTGACCTAGGACAACCTTAGAAGCGCTTTCAATTAGTGCTTGACCTAGGAAACAAATTTCTTGGGCAAGAAACCCCAGCACAATAATAATAATAATCATTTTTCTTTCTTTTACAAAATACAAGAATTAAAAGTACATTTCATATTTATGAAGACCAACCCTAGTTACACTTTCTTCAACACTCTCTCTTAACTAGGGAGGTATTTGTGAAAATTCTATCACTGCAGCAACTGATTTACTTTTCCTACTTATTTCATCATAAGTCATTCATGAAATTACTTCAACAAACATTAAAATAAATATTGCTGCAGATATCACATCGTAATATAAAAACAAACATATACACACATTGACACAGTTATTTTGGACTAATGTCCCCAGAAAAACCCAATGTGGGAAAACCAGTGCGACAAGGGAGGATTTTATTATTCAGTAATTTTCTAGTACAACAGGGTGCCAAACTGGCTTACCCACATATAGACAAATTTCCAGCACTTCTTCTGAACCCAGCGTAGGCCCTACTGACCTTTGTCTCAACCTGAAACCCTCTGCAATAGCCTGAAACCCTCTGCGTCAGCCTAATGAGGCTCTGCACAACCTCTTTGGCCTTTTGCGTCACTCCTGCAGCCTCTACGTGGATGACGCAGGCCCTTCTGGCTTTGCGTCGTCTCTGCTGCCTCTGCGTGGCTTCCTCTGGCTCTGCGTCTGCCTCTTCTACCTTATGCTGATCTCTCGTCTTTTTGTTCCGTACTTGCTGCCTCCTGACTGCTCTCCAAGTCACTGGTTTAATTTCTCAACAAACCCCGTTCCAGAAATTGAACTGATTGTTCTCCCTCAGTGTGTTCTCCAAGTGACCCTCAAACCTCCTCTTATACTTTCCTCGTTGACAAATCAACAGCCGAGATTAAGTCCCTAATCAACGACTAAGATTAGATCTAGCTTGATCCATGTCTTTTGGACCATTCTAACACAGTTTCATATTAATACACAATAATATTTTATTTTCCTTAAGTTTGGACTTAGAGTCTCCATTAAAAATATTAATTATTTTAATATCTCCTGAACTGTTTAGAATCTGCCCAAATCCTTTCTAGGTATTGGAGATCTCATGTGCCCCAACCTCTCCACCAAATTTTGTGGCTAGAGCACATCCGATGCTACCCCAAATCAACAGTATTCATAAATGGTACATGGCTATTCTCAGTAATGAAGAGATCTCATAAGAAGAGTCGGACTAGTAATCCATTTGTATAGCATCATTATAACCAACATTGTTACATAGCAAAGCCTTGACTAACAGCTCTATCTCTCAATAGATCAGAGCACAATGTTGATGAGACTAATGATTATAAACACCTTCATCACTGTCTCTCAAAGTGCACACCCACCCGGGTGTTCACCAAGTATGACCCTTTAGGACTATTCTTATCTTGGGTCCCCAAAACCTCAGAGTATATCGGTCCTCTTACCTACTCTAATCTTGGATGCCCTACCACATCCTCAAAGAGTATCGAATGCCACATGATTACTCAATCCTCCATTTTTTCTTCCAAAATGAAGACAAGAATGATGTGTCTATCTCTCCCTCTCAACTAGGGAAGATATGTCAACCAATCCAAGCTTGTTTCTAAAATACACAAGCTTCTTATTAGGAAGATATTTTGTCAAAATATCTGCAGTTTGATCATCGGTGGGAATATACTCCAGCTTCAGTGCACCATCTTGTACCAACTTTCAAATGTAATTGTACTTGTTGTTTATGTTCTTTGTCTTTCCATGAAATACGGGGTCCTTAGACAGTCTTATACAACTAGTATTATCACAATGTATTATGGTAGGGTTCAACGGTCCTGCAAACAGATCAGATAACATCTTCCTTAACCAAACCGCTTCCCTGCTCACTTCACAGGCTATAATGAAGGATCCCAAGCTAAAACATCATCTTGTAATGCTTCTTTCATCCTTCTTATTGCCTCCCCAATCGGAAGCAGTAAATCTTTCTAGATGAACATCTTTTCCTTTTTTGTACTTTAGGTAGTAGCGGATGGTTCCCTGTAGATATCTCAGTATATGCTTGGAAGCTATCTAATGATCATGTCTAGGCTCCATTTGAAATTGACTGAGAACATTTACTACAAAACATATGTTTGGTCAAGTATTCACCAGATACATTAGGGAGCCAATCAGTTGTTTGTACTTAGTAGTATCCACTGCACTGGATTCAGAAGTCCTTAACATTTTCAAGTTTGTGATCATCGGAGTTGTCATGGGTTTGCATTCCATCATATTAAACCTTTTCAATAGCTCGATCACATACTTTCATTGTCCCAAGAGGATTTCATTCGGTTCCTGCCAGACTTCCAATCCCAAATAATAATGCATAAGTCCTACATATCGAATTCGGCTACCAGCATTTTCTTACACTCTTGAATTCTTTCTTCAATACCAGTTATTAGAAGATCATCTACATATAGAAGAATGATGACAGGTTCATCATTCTCTACTTTGATGTATAGATTGGGACCTGTCGTGCTTTTCCTAAAACCCAACCTTTGCAAGTATGCATCCATTCTAGCATACCATGCCCTAGGAGCTTGCTTGAGGCCATAAAGTGCCTTCGTCAATCTGCAAACATGAGTTCCTCTATCCTTTAATTCGAATCCCAATGATTGTTCTTGGGAACGTGAATATATACAAGACACCCAAATATCCAGAGATGATCAATATTTGGTTTCTTCCCAATGAAGACTTCTTCTAGAGTTATATTGCCAAGTGACCTCTAAGAACTTTTATTTTGGATGTATACTGTAGTCTTCGTTGCTTCTCCCCATAGAAATTTCGGTAGATCTTAACCATGGAACATAGTGTTAGGTCCCTCTAATACTAGTGATTCCCCCATTACTATTGTCATTGTAATCCTTATTGTTATTGTTGTACCCCTATTGTCCCTGTATTGTTATTATTGTGCCCCATAGAAGCCCACTATTGTTATTGGTGTGCCCTTATATTATTATTGTTATGTCGGCTTTGATTATATTGTGACCCCTTAGACTCTATATAAAAAGGAGGTTTTGTCATTTGTATCATCCAAGAATTCTTCATTTGTGTAATGTAAAGGAGGTTGCCCCTTCGAAGAGGCTGATTTTGAAGTCGTTAATCTATCTTTTCTTCTATTTTGTGAGTTGGTTACATAACATTTGGTATTAGAGCTTTGAATTCTAGGGTTTCGCTACTCCAAACAGGGCATCGTGACATTTTTGCTATAACTTTTTTTCTATGACGTTTCAGAAGAGGAAATTAAAACCCATTTGACCGAAATCTCAATGAACCGTGGGTCCGAATTTCAGATCTTTTCTCGCTATATTTTCGGAAATAGGATCCAAGGAAGTTAGGGTTTTTGCAAGCTCCCAAATTATATCTCAAACAGATGACCTGGGGAAAATCGTCATAACTCTCTCTGAGCATCAAATTGAAATTTCGTAAAAAATTACAGAAAGAAGACAGCCTGTAGTTTTTTGTGTACCGATTTTAGGTCCAAAAGTCAAAACAGTGACATGTGGCACTTCGTACAAGTTCTATCTACTAAACCAATCTATAATCAGGTCATCGCGGGAGATTTGGCATAACTCTTACTTGGAGAATCCAATCTTGACCAGACTTGTGGGGTTGGAAAGATAACTCAAAGGGCTACCACAGGAGACAATTTCAGACCTTGGAGATCCAAAATTACAGAGATACAACAAATTCAATATCGAGCTCCTACAAAGTGAAAAAAAGTGTGTAGTTTTTTTTTTATTTTTCATAAGTTTGGTTTAAAAATTAATTTGAAGAAATTCAAAGGGCATAGTGAAGCATTATTATCATTAATTGATGCCCCGAAGAAAGAAAATGGAAACACCTAGTAAGCAACCTAAAAGCTCCGGCATGACTCACGAAAAAGAAGAAGAAATGCAACATGATATATCAAAATTATGACACCAAGTGCAACAAAATTCACTCTCACAAAAAGTAACAGAAGCTAAGATGAATAGTTTAAAAAAAGGCGTGGAAGCTAAGATGGATGGCATGGAAGTTAAGATGGATGGTTTAAAG
>APFE030180323.1:27844-63311 GCA_000404065.3 Pinus taeda | reverse complement strand
CGACTTTGATTATATTGTGACCCCTTAGACTCCTATATATAGAAAGGAGGTTTTGTCATTTGTATCATCCAAGAATTATTCATTTGTGTAATGTAAAGGAGGTTGCCCCCTCGAAGAGGTTGATTTTGAAGTTGTTGATCTATCTTTTCTTCTATTGTGTGAGTTGGTTACATAACACATAGCCTTGACACTTTCTTCTATGGCTATATTCTTTCGTTCAACTACTTGATTCTGCTCGGGATTGTATGGAACTATAAGCTCCCTCTTAATCCCAAGCCTCCTTACAAAAAGTAACAAGTTCTTTCGAAGTATACTCTCCTTCATTATCTGACCTTAGAATCTTTATCTTTCTTTCTATAAGATTTTCTACCTCTACCTTGAATTCTTGAAATTTTATGAATACTTCGTCCTTGGATTTAAGTAAATAAACCCAAGTTTTCCTTGAATGATCATCAATGAAAGTAACATAATATAGATGACCTCCAAGTGATTTAGACATGGGACCACATATATTAAAGTGGATGAGATCTAGAATCTCTTGGGCTCTAGATGTACTATGTGCAAATGGTTTCTTTGCATTCTTTCCTAGAGCACAGCCTTTGCAGACTCCTTCATGGCTTTCTTTGAGATTTGGTATCCCATTCACAATGGAGTTTAGAGTTGGCAAGATCTTGTAATGAACATGGCCCAATCTTCTATGCCAAAGTTCACACGGACTTATCTCAATGTGGACAAGTGCTTGACTTAGAGGAGATGAGAGTTTGTAGAGTCTTCCTTCTCGAACTCCCATGGTTCTAGCTTTTTCAATGCTAGAATCTTTAGCCCAAACTACTACTTTACCATCTATCTTTCTTCCTGTAAGATTTTCTACCTCTGCCTTGAATTCTTGAAATTTTATGAATACTTTGTCCTTGGATTTAGGTAAATAAACCCAAGTTTTCCTTGAATGATCATCAATGAAAGTAACATAATATAGATGACCTTCAAGTGATATAGACATGGGACCACATATATCAAAGTGGATGAGAACTAGAATCTCTTGAGCTCTAGATGTATTATGTGCAAATGGCTTCTTTGCATTCTTTCCTAGAGCACAGCCTTTGCAGACTCCTTCATGGTCTTCTTTGAGATTTGGTATCCCATTCACAATGGATTTTAGAGTTGGCAAGATCTTGTAATGAAGATGGCCCAATCTTCTATGCCAAAGTTCACACGGACTTATGTCAATGTAGACAAGTTCTTGACTTAGAGGAGATGAGAGTCTATAGAGTCTTCCTTCTTGAACTCCAATGGTTCTAGCTTTTTCAATGCTAGAACCTTTAGCCCAAACCACTACTTTACCATCTATAAAAACAACTTTATCTCCTTTTTCTTCTAATGATGAAATAGAAATAAGATTTTTGCACAAACCTAGAACATATAGAATGTTGTTGAGATGAATGTTACCTCCTCCTTCCAGCTCAATTGATGTAGATCCAATGCCTTTTACCAAATAGCTCTTGTTGTCACCAAGCTCCACAGAGTATGGGGACTTCCCTTTGGATAGGGTTTTGAGTTGTCTGTGATGTCCAGTGATAAGTCTTGAAGCTCCACTATCTATCACCCATATATTTTCATCTTGAAATGTTTTGTTGAGGGTTGAGAACAATAGTTCATTCTTTGAAAATTTTAGGTCTTTGGAAGGGAAGAGATTATTCCATACTACCTTGAAACTTTGCTTGATGAGACTTGTTAATGATGAACACTTCTTTTCAAGCCTCTTCATGATAGAGTTGACCTTCTTCATGCATTGTGCGAACCATACCTCTGATACCATGTTGATGAATCTAGGGCAAGATGACATTAATGATTCTTCTAACTATGATAAGTGCTTGTGATGTCTTTTTACTTATTAGGATTATCTTCTTATTATTATTATAGTGTGTTCTTCAATCATCAAACAACTACCAAAAACAAGAAGATCAACAAGATACAAGTACACAAGATGTAGGCTCCAAGCCAGGGCAAAACCTTTCCTCTTGAGAGGAAAACCCTTCAATTTCTTCTTATAGATTCTTTATTGATGAATACCAAGACCTTTGACCAATACTGAAGCCCTTCCAAGACCAAGATCAACTTCCCAATAATGTGCTTGCTTTACTGCTTTCCAAACCTGGCAGAATCTCTTCCGGCAACACTTCTTCGACCTTCAGCCATAGATTTTCGGCCCTAACTGCAAATCTGCAACTTCAGCCCCCTGGCAGCAACTGTTACTTTGCACGTGTGGACTAGAACTACTTCTTCTTTGCCTCCCACTGCCTCACTTGACCTAATTTGTCTTGTGGATCTAGAAGGGGACTTTGTTAGCCCTTTCCTTCAGTGCTTTTTCATCAGATCGAACCCTCACAATGAAACCCTAAGCTACAAAATTTCGGCCCTCTTCTTCACACATGTGGAGAGAAAGAGAGAGAGAGGAGCCCAAAACACTTCTTTTGCCTTCTTCACTGCCCTTTTCTGCTTCTTCCTTCGCATGAGAGAGAGAGGAATGAATGTGTCCAAATGAGGTCGAACTATCTCCTATATATAGGTCTTAAACGGGTACAAATTTCAGCTTCTAGGCCGACTTGGTCTTGGAAGGCTCAATAAAATACAAAAATAATTATTTTTACATTTTACAAGATGCCCGATGGGGTCTTCATATTATGACAATGTCCCTATTTGACTTCTTGACCTAGGACAATCCTAGAAGCACTTTCAATTAGTGCTTGACCTATAAAACAAATTTTTTGGGCAAGAAACCCAAGCTCAATAATAATAATAATCATTTTTCTTTCTTTTACAAAATACAAGAATCAAAAGTACATTTCATATTTATGAAGACCGAACCTAGTTACACTTTCTTCAACATTCCCAGACACCTATAAAGCCACTACATGCTTATTCAATAACATGGAAGTCTTAAGTTGGGAAATTGGAATACAAATCGAAGGTAACACCTAGCTTGAATGCTGAAAGAATGGTGATTTCAAGGGAAGTAAGTGTTGTTATTGTGAAGAACATGGTTATTATGAGATTAATGCAAGAAAAAGAATTATAATCTTGCTACTCAAAATTGAAAAGGCACTGAAGAAGTTGAATTGAAAAGAAAACAATAACAATTGTAAGTGTGAGGAAGAAATGAGATTACATGTATAGAGGCATGGTATTATAGGCTTAGGTGCCACAAGACACGTGACAAACAAATATGAGTGGTTTGCTTCATTGGATAATTACGAAAGTCAAGAAGAGACAATTGCTTAAGACATGACAAGGTACACATAGCCAAAGGTCAAGAAGCAATCCCAATGAAAGTGCCTAATGGAGATGTCAAAGATGTGCATGACATCTTATATATGCCATGTAAAAGAAAGCATGTTGTCAATGAGTAAAATTGCTATTACTTCAGGTCAACAAACATTAGTGGTCAAGAGCAGCTCTAAAAATCAACTCTAGCACCAACGATACAAGCATCTTAGCTACCAAAGTCTTGCACTTTTAAAGAAACTTACTATGATTCATCATTCGCCTCAACTTCAACACGGGAAGGGTGTTCGTAAAACTTGCATTTTAGGCAAGCAACAGATGGAAAAATTTAGCAAAGAAAAAGATGAATGAAGAGCAATCATGCAATTGCAACTAGTGCATAGTAATCTTTGTCATTCCATCAGAACTCTATCATTTGCATGTCCAAACTACTTAATGACATTTATTGAAAACTTTTCAACTCATGTGAACCCCATCATTAGCAGGTGCAAACTACTTTGACATTTATCAATGACTTTTCGAGAAAATCGTGGGTGTATTTCTCCAGTGCAAATCAAATGCTCTTGTAACATTTGAGGACTTTAGAGCCATAGTTGAGAGGTAAATTAAGAAAATTGTAAAATTTCTCAAGACAGAGAGTGGGGAAGAACACAGATCCAATCACTTACACAAGTATTCCAAAGCTTATGGTAATGCAGGAAGATTATTTCCTTTTCCACAACAAATGGTTTTGTGGAGAGGAAAAGTGGAACCATCTTGGTGAAGGCAAGCATGCTTTGGGACAAAATCCCTCAAACAATTTCTAAAGTGAAGCAATTGATATAATAGTGCACCTACTCGACATTGAACAGAAGCTCCACCAAGGCTGTTAATAATATCACACCCAACAAGGCATCATAGCTACCAAAATCTTGCACTTTCAAAGAAAGTTACCATGATTCACTGTTTGCCTCAAATTCAGGGAGGGAAGGGTGTTTGTGAAACTTATATTTTAGGCAAGCAACAGATGGACAAATTTGGCAAAGAAGAAGATGCATGAAGAGCAAGCATGCAATTGCAATTAGTGCAAAGTAACCTTTGTCATCCCATAAGGACTCTATCATTAGCATTTGAAAACTACTTTTATGACATTTATTGATGACTTTTCAACAGATGAGAACTCTGTAAATAGCAGGTGAAAAGTACTTTGACATTTAGTGATGACTTTTCCAGAAAAATCATGTTTGTATTTTCTGGAAAACATGTCAAATGATCTTGAAACATTTGAGGAATTTAGGGCCATAGTTAAGAGGTCAATTGGGAAGACTCAAGACAGGCAGTGCTTAAGAACTCAGGTCCAATGACTTATACAATTACTGCAAAGCTTATGGTATTGCAGGCAGCCTACTTCATTTTCTACAACAAATTGGTTTTGTGGAGAGGAAAAATGGGATCATTTCGAAGAAGACCATGAGCATGCTTAAGAACAAAAATTCTCAAACTTCAAACATGAAACTATCTATATAGTACTGTAGTCTGTACCTAATTGGAAGCTCCACTAACACTGTCAGGAACATCAGATGGAGGACAAGTGTGCAGTTTTATTTGGTGCATGGTAACCTTTCTTTTCCCACAAGAACTGTCTCATTAGCAATTGCAAAGTATTTTATGATATTCTATTGACAACTTTTTCAAGATAAGTTTAGGTGTACTTTGGCAAGTAGAAGATGGACATACTCTCAAGACATTTGAGTTTAGATCCATGGTTCAGAGCCAATGTGGGAAGAAGGTTTAAGGACTCCACTAAGGCCATGAGAAACATTAACACCTAAAGAGGCATGGACAGCCAGCATACAATTGGAATTGGGGCTTCTGTATCTGTATCCCACATGATAGACATACATGCTAGGACACGTCCGACATGTGTTTGGCACATGTTAACACAGGACATGCACCCTGACCATGTCCTACCTATTTGACTATAAAAACCTTTTTGCATTACCATTTTCTCAGTTTTAGCTGGACAAAAGATCCCCTGCAATCTCTCATTATGCAAATGTAGGATAAAATCGAGATTTGAAGAGATTCCAAGTGTTTTGTAAATGTTTTGTTTTCTAAAATATTGGATATTTATGCCTATATTTTCATATTTGTACATGTAATTTGTAATAGATACCGTGTCAAACAGTGTTGTTTTTGTGTCCTCCATGTCCTGTGTCCTTGTATCATGTGACTTAGTAATCAACAAGTCCATGATTCATTGGCAAGACAAACCCAAACCTATTTCTTACCCAAAAAAATTGCTAGATAATTGTAAAATTCAAAAAAGGGAACTCTATTGGAATAACTCAAATGTCAATGTTAAATCATCTTTCCTCCCCAAGCCAAAAGAAAATAATGAGACTAATTCTTGGACCTATTTAGAGAAGGCTGCAGAAGGATGTGACCACAACAACAGGATAAATACTTGCATTTTCAAGCTCCTACTCTTCATATAAGCAAATTTTTTCCTCTTTTATAGGTTTTCTAGTTTTTTATTTCAATTGCTTGCTGGTTTTTATAATTTTTCCCTGATATTCTTTTTTCAGGCCCTTGCTAAGTTATTGTTAAGTACAACTTTTGCAACACTGCTGCAAAATACTTTATGATTTATATTAATGACTTTTAGTTGTACCTTGTCAAATACAAGGCAAAAGATCTTGGAACATTTATGAAGTTTATAGCCATACATGAGAGGCAACTTTATGGAGAAAGCCAAGTGTATGCTTCATGAAAAAAATTCTCAAACAACCTTAACACTGAAGCAGCCTATACATAAGTGCACCTACTCAATAGAAACTCTAATAAGACAAAGAGAAACATCACTACCTAAGTTACTTGACATGTCCTTACCCCCCTTGTGTCATGCATTTCACATGTCGGACATGACACTTGTGTGACATATGTCTAGTGAAAAGATGGACCACGACTTCTTAAAATCGATTTTTTGCCTCCCTCGTGCAACTTAGTCACAGGTTTGGAGCTCTCAGAGGTTTTGGAGTGCAGCTAAGAGCGATTAAACAGTGTTAATAGGGATTAAGAGGATTTGTACATGTCCTAGTAATGTTGTAAAATTAATGGTAACGTTAATTAAATTCTCCTTTTACTTTCATTTTCATCTTTTTACTTAAATTTTAACATTATCATTAATTGTCCCAAGATGTTTGAGGGTGGTTCCAACCTCATTGGATTTCACATGGAGAAAGTAGAATTTTAGATTCCACTCAAAATCCAAAAGACTTAACAATTTTTAAGATTTCAAGATTTGGGGGATTACAAAGTTTCCATTTGATTCTATCATGTATGAGAGGGTATGGAACTAGCATTTAATCAAAAGCACCAAACCCTCTGTATACCTCGATGTTGATGACAATGATTATTGAACTCCCCTATCATGACCCTAGTAAAAATGTACCATCACTCAAACAAAATCTCGATTGGATGTGTTAAGCTTTTTCTATCTTATTTTAATGCTTAGAGGGTGATATCGATGATGAAGATCCCAATATAGGAAATGATTTTGATGATATGTAGTACTAGTTATTTGTTGCAGCATGATTTTTTTTGGTCTCTAGAGACAATTTAGAGCCTCTTTGTTGATGCATTTTTTTTTCAAAGATGGATTGTACTCAATGCTATTTTGGTTATATGCACTAGTTATATGATTGAATCTATATCACCATCATGTAAAACTGTAAATTTTTTAATTTCTAAATTCTAAAGACATTTGACTTTTGTCTATATTTCACTTTTTGATGTGTGATAATTCAGTAATTGTTATTATATATATTATATATATTTATATATTATATATATATATATATATATTTGTGTGTGTGTGTGTCTTGTTTTTGGGTTGTCATTGTCCCCTGTCAAACACTCTTATTTCCCTATCCCGTGTCATCATGTCAGGTGACTTAGATCACTACTAAACAGGCATAAGTGTTAAGGCCCTACGGCCCCTATGTTAAAACCCCAATAAGCGTTTATTATTAGTTTATTTGTTATATTAATAGGTCAGTCAGAAGCTATCATTGTACTCTTTCGTATAATTGTACCCTTTGTCTCTTATATATATACCAAGGAGACCTAGTCGTAGGAACATCCTATCTTGTCTTATATAATGGATTGATTGTAAAACGAGGTTCCCCCTCAAAGTGGATGGTATTCATTAACTTTTTATCATTTTCAAGACACGGATCATACCATTTCGTATTAAGAGCATATGATCCTAGGGTTTTTCTCCTCAAGCAAAACATCTTGGCATTTTCACTATAACTCTTTTTCTAGGAAGTTTCAAATAATGAAATTTTGAGGGTAGGAAGGAGAAATAGTGAAGTGCATGTGGTCAAAATTTCAAGTTCTAGTTCACTATAATTTCAGAGATATAGCCTATGGAAGTTAGGGCTTATGACTAATCCTAAAATTAGTCTCAAACAAATCACATTTTTATTTTCTCTATAACTTTTTTTTGGGAAGTTTCGAATAGCAAAACTTTGAGAAGGCTAAAAGGAGAAATAGAGAAGTACACATGGTAAAATTTTCAAGTTTTTATTCACTATAGTTTCAAAGATATAGTCTATGGAATTTAGGGTTTCTGACTAATCCTGAAATTAGCCTTAGATAGGTGATCTTTTTATTTTCATTATAAATTATTTTATGGGAGATTCCAGACAGTGAAATTATGTGGAAACTAAGAGAAATATCATATTATAGGTAAGAAAAATTTCAAATTCAAGGTCATTATCATTTCAAAGACATATTCCATGAAAGATAAGGTTTGTAACTAATGAAATCAGTTTTAAAAAGAGCCATCTTGGAATTTTCACTATAAAATTTATGGTGAAGTTTCAAACTATGAAATTTTCAAAATCCTAAGGAAACATAGTGACATGTGAAAAAATTTCATATTTTGACTCACTATAATATATGAGATATATCTTATGAGAGTTTGCGTGATATTAAGAGCTTTTTCTAGGGTTAAAAAGCTCATTTTTATTTTTTTACTTTTAGAGTCGTTTTGACATCTTTAATAACACATTGATCCATCATTCAACAGGTAAAACTATGATAGGGGAAGAATACATATAAAAATTACACATGATTTCACCTTGTCAAAAGCCCCTGTAACCCCTTTTGGTAGCCCTTCAGGTAGTATTGCATCAAACAATACCTGTGTGCGAAATCTCACTTCCATAATTCCATTTACCTTTAGGTATATAGGAAGTTCCCCTCAGATATACCTGAAACCAGCTTTAGATAAGTTATTCAGTCGCCTTGTTGCTAGAGTACACTAAGAATAGCACTCAAGGAGACCACTCTCTAGTGCCGAGGTGATTGGGTAGTAAGACTAAGGGCATTATTGAGCCTCCTCAGTTAGTGCCCTAAAATGTTGGGTTGAGTAACATTGTTGGACCCCACATGTATATTAGAGAGATATACCACCCAGCACCTGCTTGTCCTTGTAATTTTTTCTCATGGCACCAAAGAGAAATCCAAAAATTCCCTCAACAATTAAATGTCTAGAAAGCTCCTCCATGACTAATGAAGAAAATGAAGAGATACAAAACTAGCTATCCAAATTGGACAGTCAAATCAACGAATTGAGTGATAGGTCAGTGAAAAAGGATGCTTTGATCAATACTCAAAGAGAAATAGAATGAAATATGGAAAATAAGATGGATGAAAAGTTGAAACAATTGGAATAGAAGAGGGATGAAAATAAGACACAACTACAAGGCTCCCTAAATATGATTGCACAATCCATAGATAGGAGGCTACCTAAAATTGATAAAGTGGCCAAAAGGACTCATGAAAATTAAGGTAGTACTCAAGTTGAACAACTTTCCAATAATAAGAATTTTGCGGGGTGATTTAACTCAAATAATGGAGTTACTTATGGATGCTTTCCAAAGGGAATGAATTTTCCCAAGGCTGAATTAAAGAAGTTTGATGGAACATAGGTCCTTACCTACGTGAACCAAATAGAGAAATATTTTGAATTGCATAATACTATGGATGATAAGCAAAGGATTCACATAAAAACTTTAAACATTGAGATAAAACCCTGTCAATGATATCAATGAGTAGTTAAAAGGAAGCCCCATTCTTATCATTATAATTGGGTTTATTTACAAGAGATTTAGAAGCACAATATGAGAAAGTTTGGGAACAAGACTACTTCAGTGATATGACAAAAATCAAGCACTTAGGTGATATTGAAGATTACAATTCAAAAATTCAAGTATTGGCCACAAGGGTGAAAAAGATGGTGCTAAACATTTGTTGGAAGCTTACATGGATGGATTGAAAGAAGACATCAAACATGAACTTTTCCTAAAACATTTTGAAAATATTATGGAAGTTATGCAATTTTCTCGTCATATTCAAGCCAAGAATAAGGCTACACATAAGTCTACCGCTGGAGCATATTCATGAAGCAGAGATTGTTTCGGGGTTCATAAGACAACCCTACTTTAACCTACTCAAATATCACAGAAGAAAGTGGAGGCAAAAAGAGAAAGGATTGCTTTGGTTGTAAGCCTTGGAAAATGATCATGAAGGGGAAATTGAGACATCTACACAAAGAAATGATGAAGAACTTGTCGATTTCAAACAACAAAAAATAGTGGTTGAAATTGTGCACAATATTGATTTAGACAAGTGGGAAATATCTATTCATGCATTGCCAAGTTTGTCAGCACCTCAAACCATGAAGATTATAGGTAACATTTAGAAACAAAAGGTCATAGTTTAAGTCACATGACAAGATGACATGGGACATGGAGGACATGGAAATACGAGTGTTTGACATGAGACATAGTGAGTCCAGAAACAAGAAAAGAAGGACAAATAATATAATATAACAAATTATATAATATTATCTAACATTGATTTAGATAGGTGCGAAATTTATGTTCATGCATAGCCAAGTTTGCCAACACCTCAAACCCTAAAGATTAAAGGCGATAATTAGAAGCAAACGGTCATAGTCTAAGTCACACAATGCAATGACATGAGACATGGAGGACACGGAGATACAAGTGTTTGACACAAGACATGGTGACCCTAGAAACAAGACATGGAAGACACATTACATACATACATACATACATACATATACATATACATATACATATATAAATGTGTGTGTGTGTGTGTGTGTGTGTGTGTGTGTGTATTTATATAACAATTTCATGAATTACACATACAAAAATGAAATATAGACAAAGATTCAAATTTTTTTAGAATTTAGAAACTATAATCCACTTGCCTAACACTTGGAATCCCTTGTAATATTGCACAATAACCCTCAGTTGCACTCCAACATGTCTCGCACCTCTAACTTGTTGAGTGAAATGAGTCCAAATGAAAGGGAAAACAAACGTTTATGGATCACGGGCCTCTTTTACGAGGGACACAATGAGGGCATGTCTCTAACACATGTTTGCCATGTGTCTTGTGAACAAGGCACGTGCCAAACACATGTTGAACATGTGCCCTCATGTATCCATTTCCAACACGTAGGATAACATGGGCCTTGTTTGGACGTGTCCTATTATTTATGTCATAGTGCTTATTGACTCATGTAGTACCCATAATTTCATGGATAAAATATTAGTAGAGTGTCTCTATTGTTTCGTATATATAGTGACAAATTTTCAAGTTTTGATTGCTACTGGAAGGCTGATTGATTGTACACATGTCAAACACGTGCCTTCATGTATCCTTGTCTAACACGTAGAATATAGGACATGGGCCTTGTTTGGACGTATCTTGTTATTTATGCCATAGGGATTATCGACTGAAGTAGTACCCATAACTTCATTGATAAAATGTTAGCAGAGCACCTCAATTGTTTTGTATATCCAATGACAGTTTTTCACGGTTTGGTTGTTAATGGAGGGAGGATTGATTGTGTGGAAAAATACCACAACATTAAACTGAGTATGGGAAAATATATTTTAGAAAGCCCAATGTATGTCATTCCCATTCGGCGTGTAGATGTTGTTCTAGGGATTCAATGGTTGAGGACATTAGATAAAATTTCTACAAACTATAACAAATTTTTCATAAGATTTGAATTGGAAGGAATTCAATATGAACTCAAAGGGTCAAAATCTGGACCTTCACAAGTCACCAACTCTCATAAAATGGAAAATCTCATAAACAAGGGAAGCAAGGGAGTCGGGGTTAAACTTTATTCTATGGAAGCTAAGCAAGAAAATGAAAATATATATAAGGAATAAAAATGCACCTTAAAAAACAATTTTTGGTCAAGGAGAACAACTATGGCTTTTGCAACCCTACTTTCGTTGCCCACTGCCGACTTCAATTCTGCCATTTCCTCCTCTTGGAGTGTCACACATTTGAATGTGCAGCACACCTCCCCCTCAAAGGCCTCCTTCATTGTTAGGCTTCCAATCACTTTTTGAGGGCTCACTTTTGTGGAGGGCTCCTCTCTACCTACAACCCAGATCAAGGACGAAACAAGCAACACCCTAGCCCCGAAACCTCCTCCCACTAGACCAATCCGCGGTGCCAAAGTCAAGATCTTGAGAAGGGCATTGTAATAGGATAATGGCATTGGCTCCGTGGCAATAGTTGATCAGAAACCAGATCTGCCTAAAGATCTGGTAAACTAGAGGAAATCTTTTTTAGTGAATGGTTCCACCTGCAACCACAAGGAGGTTACTACCCCGGATCAGGATATTTTCACTGTCTTTGTGAGACCACTCTCAGAGGGATCCTTTTGCTGCTTTGCATGCAAGTCAAAGCCACAGATCTTGTCACCTCACTGCAATCAATATACAAAATTGGATGGGAATCCCATATGGAAGCATTTGGCTCCTACATGGAGGTGGGCAACTTCAAGATCTAAAATCACCGAGCGAGAATGGCATAACCAAACATGCCTCAATTCATTTAGTGTCAAGGCTAAGAGATGGAGCTAAAGGTTGGAGTGTGTCCTCTTCCTCCCAACCCAAATATTTCCAGGATACCCTCAAGCCAAGGCCCACACAAACGATTCCCAAAGAGATCTCAAGGATAGCCTTCATTATGGATCAGGCAGAAAAGATCCCAACTCTTAAAGTGGTTCCTCTTCAAACCAAGGATGCTTACATGGATTATTCGAAACATGCCATTATCTGTCAATTTAATGGTTATGGCCTATGGCATCTGCGCTCCGAAAATGGGTGCATCAAAACTCATCCCCAAATACAGATATGTTTTCTTGCTCAAAAGGTGTTTTTGTCGTGTGTTTTAAAGATCTGAAGGATTATCAAAAAGTTTTTTTATGAAGGACATTGGTTTTGGGGCTATTCTGGGTTTTTTTCCAGAACTTGGTTTGTTGGTTTTGACCCTTTCTCTATGCCAACTATGGTCAATCCAATTTGGGTAAGACTCCCAAATTTGCCCATTCATTTGCTTCATTTGGACATCTTTGTTGATGTGGGAAACTCACTCGATTGTTTCATTAAAGTAGACACATAAAGGCTTGAGAAGGGTATTGTGACCTTTGCTTGAATATGTGTTGAAATCAATCTCAGCAAAGGGTTGCCAGACAAAATTCTCCTCGAATGGAATGACATTATCTATTTGCAGCCAATGGACTACGAAAATACAACATTAGGCCATAGGATCTATCAACAACCCGGTCACCTCCAGAATGTGTGTACCTCTTCTCAAGGGTTCTTTGTCCTCTAGATTCCAGGAATAAGCCACAAGGATGGCAACATCCAAAAGCTCCAAAAGGATCTAAGACTTCTTCAACTCACAAGCCAGAAAACGTATAGCAACAAAAACCTTCTACAACTAAAACGAGTCCTTCAGCATTAGCTCAACCACATGCAAGGACATCTCATCATGCAGAAGTCGAGATCCATCCCGAATGGAGAAGCACAAGATACAACTATGGCTTTGGCTTCACCAATGAGAGGCCACATATGCTTCCATGAATCAGATCACTCATATAGTCAAAAGGAAGTAGCTAAATTTGCAGAACCTCCAGGTCTAGAATTGGACCAAGGAAATGTAGTTATTGTCTTCTCTACATTTGTCCCTAGTAACTCCTCAGAATGGATTGATGTAAGGAAGAGAAAAGGAAAAAAGAACCCTCGGTAAAATCCACGATCATTCATAGGTACTTTTACCAAGAAAGTAGTAGTATTGGCATTGTCAATCGTGGGTTAGTTAATTTTCATGCAAATTCAGATTAGCTTGTTTCTTGATATTGAATTTGATTGGTACTCTCCTACAATTAACCAAGCCAAATTATCCGTGAACATGCAATGGATTGATCAGAAGGTAACATATTTTTTTTTTAATTCACAAAAAAATGGACCTTAAAAAAGCATTATAGAGTCTTCTAAGAAATTCCTAAAGGTATCGACACAAGAAAGGAAAGAAGACCGCTGACTTTGAAAGTGAGCAATTCAAGGGAAAATATTTTGTGAAATATACATATGAAAAAAAAAATAGAAGCAATTTTACATGCAATAAAAAAATGGAGACAATATCTCATTGGGAGGCACTTTAAAATCAAGACAGGCCATGATAGCCTAAGGTATTTTTTGGAGCAAAGATTATCATCAGCAGAGCAACAAAAATGCAAGGGCGTGATTTTGAAATAATCTACAAAAAGGGGATGGATTATGTAGTAGAAAATGTTCTTTCTAGAATAGAAGAAGCTTCAATTTTATATTCTATCACATCTTCTATTCCAATGTGGCTAGAAGAAGATCATCATGAATGGAAAAAAAATGACAAAAATACTAAACAGAAAGTACAGTGTATAAATAAAGGGATGAACTCTATGGAACAATGGGAATGGAAGGGAGATGTACATTGGTACAACGGTAGAAAATTTGTATGCCCTCAATCAAAGTTGGAGCAACAAATGTTAAGGGAGTCCCATGACTCTCCAATGGCAAGACATGCAAGGTTCCTTAAAACATATCAAAGGATCAAAAAAATATTTTTTGGGGGGAAGGAATGAAGAAAGATATTTAAAAATTTGTAAGGGAATGTGAGGTTTGCCAAAGAAATAAATGAGAGAAATAAAATCTCTAGGGTTACTTCAGCAATTACACATACCTAATCAAAGAAGAGAAGAAATATCAATGGAATTCATTACAAGATTACCAAAATCTGAAAGTAAGGAAGGCATTTTTGTGGCTTTTGTTAGACTCACAAAATATTCACATTTTTGTGAAATTCAAAGTATATATACATTGTACAACAAACCAAGTGGCAGAAGTGTTCATGAAGGAAATCCATAGGCTTTCATCATTTTCGTATTGTAATAGTAAGCGACAGAGATCCAAAATTCACTGAAAAATATTGGAAAAAGCCATGGAAGATGGGTGAAACAACACTAACTAGGAGTTCAACATATCATCCACAAAAAATGTCCAAACAAAAATAGTTAAAACAAATGTTTAGAAGATTATTAACAATGTTCGCCATCAAACGAGCAATTTCAATGATGAAGTGGCATTCTCTAGCAAAAAGGCAGTACAATACTACCTATTACACATCTACTAAAATGTCCCCATTTGAGTCCCTTTATGGATATCCAGCCCCTAGTATCTCATACTCTTTGCAAGATACGTCCAAAGTATAGCAATAGACTCACATATGGAGAAGACTAAAGAAACTTTGACAATTCTTCAGGAAACATTTAAATGATGCAGAATAGGATGAAGCAACAAGCAGATCAACGTTGAAGTGAAAGACAATTTGAGGAGCGTGGTTGGGCATTTTTGAGATTACAACCTTATAAGCAATCTACACTCGAACAACAAAAGAAAAAAAAAATAGCTCCAAAATATTATGGACCCTACAAGATTATTCACGAGATTAAAATAGTGGCATATGAATTAGATTTGCCTTCTTCTCACATTCACAAGGTTTTTCATGTACCTTGCCTTAAAAGGGTTTTGGGACAAATTACATGGCACATACAGAACTTCCAAAATTAGATGAAGAAGGAAAGTTGTTTCTTGAACCAAAAAAAAGTTAAAAGAACAGCATCCATTGTCTCTTAAAAATAGAACAACTATGAAGTACCTAATCAAGTGGAAGAATATGCCTTTAGAAGAAGCTACATGGGAAAATGAGTAGTTGTGAAGAAACACCCTCAATTAAAAGCTTTGAGGGAAAAGCTTTTCTAAAAGAGGTGTTGATGTTTGTAACTCAGGCACGAATTTTTGCACGGGCCAAAGTGTCTATGCGTGCAGAAGTCACCTAATAGACCCTTAACCTTAGAAATTACTTTAAGTATTACGCAATTTAATTTTATAAGATAGAGTGAGTTAATTTAATGAAATGCAAAGGCTTTTGCATTAGTGAGTTAGATGCATCATGTAATCTCAACCATTGATCTCAAGTGCTGTTGAGATTTAATCTCAACCGTCAATCACTTTGGAAATTAGGGTTAGGGATTCAATCATAAATAAAGCATATAAAACAAAGACTAGGCTAAGGGAGAAGACACAGCAACACAATACCATGAGCGCGCACAAGACTTGAAGGAGATATCAGTTATTGGGTGGAGGAGTTTCATTTAAGTGTGTCGAGTCCAAGGGAGGTGCAACGAGTGCTGCAAAGGAGATCCACATTAACCAAGACAAATCAGGGACAAATCTAGGGCTTGATTAGCTTAATCAAATCCAAATTTGTTGTTGTGTATTTCCCTCGGTTTGGGCCATTTTCCAAGTAAAAGAGTCCGAGTAGGTTATGATAATTTCAATGAAAATTTGATTTGATTGGGCAGAATTTTTTGTGTGTTTATGTGATTGAAGATCCCAATCGTTCTTTGATTCAATAGATCTATAATCTACTAGGAATTAAATTCCCAAGTTGTTGGGTTCAAAAAAAATCAACAAGAGGGGGAGGGGGGAGGAAGGGGGGGGTTATGTTAAGGCTCTAATAAGCATTCATTATTGGCTTATATGTTATATAAGTAGGTCGGTTAGAACCTTTCACTGTACTCTGTCATTATAATTGTACTATTTGTCTCCTACATATATAACAAGGAGATCTAGTCTTAAGATCACCATATATTGGCTCATACATTGGATTAATTGTAAAAGGAGGTTTCCCCTAGAAATGGGTGGTATTCATTGACTTTTTATCATTTTCAAGTGCTTGAATCATAAACAGGCATAAAGTGGTAGGAAACCAAAAGGAAATTATCTCAAGAACAATGGTCGTCATGCAACACATTGTTGAAAGAAAATAAATATAAGCAAGAAAACAAAAACAAAACAAAAAAACATCTTTGAAATGTACAATGAGAAGTTGATGCAGGAGCATTAGAGCTTCCAGGCCATTTAATCTTTGATGTGAAAATGCTTTAAATTGGGGTCCTTATTTTTTCAAAGAATTTATATTCTTCTATATAAATAAATTGTATTTTCCAGTTGGTATATTTTATGAGTTTTAGAACTAATGAGTTATAGTTTTAGAAAACCTATGGATAGGTGAGATTTTGTCCACAAGGCAAAAGCAAATCTACCTTGAAGCGTGAAAGATTCTAGGGATAGATTGAATGACTTTAGAATTTAGAAAAAATTGATTTATGGAGTGATTTATGCGTGATTTATGGAGTGCTTTTAGGATATAGAACAACTATTGAATTTCTTAATTCACTTATTGTAAGCCTGTGGGCAATGAGAAGTAATGGCCAAATGCATGTAGAATCAGGCCAAGAGAGAGGAATGAGTGTTTTTGAATATTTATATGTACAAAAACTATTGAGTCAAAATACTTGAAAGCATCTTTATGTTCATGATTATCTCTGTGTATGAATGAATGAATAATTCCAGCATATCTGTGTAATTTGGAATTAAGTGAGAAGAAAAAGTTGTGTGCATGTGTATTTGCTTTGTAGGACAGATAGGAGAAAGCTCTGTATAAGCATAGTGAAAATGAATTCAAGTCAAATAATTTGAGGAAGGATCTTATGAGAAAAAGAAGACTAAGATTTTCTTACCATCAAGTGGTATCAGAGCTGGTAAGCTGTTTGGAATTGAGGATTGCAACCAGCAGAAGGTGTCTAAGGAGAAGAGGAGCAGGTGAAATTGCAGCAGCCTAACAGGTTTTGAAGCTGAGGAGCGAAGCTGGTAAGCTGTGGATTGCAACCAACAGGAGATCACTAAAGAAAAGAGGAGCAGGTGAAATTGCAGCAGCCTAACAACTTTTGAAGTTGAGGAGCAGGTGTGCTCTAGAGGAAGGATTTCTATATGATTAGATCTTGTAATACAAGTATCAGATCGTGTTGATGAATACCTCTGAAAAAATAATTTTCCTGCATCAGAAGTCCAAGGCAGGTAGGCTCTTTGATTTAGAAAAGAAATACCTAATGATCAGCAGAGATGTCATCTTTCATGAAGATTACAAGATAAATTAAATCAAATTGTTGATATAGGAGATGAACCTGAAGATGCTCTCAAGTCAACTGTTACATTTGTCGCTTAAGCCTGAAGTTTATGAAGTTTACCATGTTGAAAATGGCAACAAGAAATGCTAAAAATAGAAGTGCTAAAAAAAGCAGTTTGGGTACCAGTGCTAGATTGAACAACAGGGAATGAAAAATGGAAGTGCTAAAAATAGCATTCTATTTTTAGTAGTTTGGGATGGATTCATATTTTAGTTAGTCCTTGGATTAAAAATAGGACGTAAAATTCGAATTTGATATTAACAGCAGTTTGTAAATTAATTAATTAATTCATCTTGAGTTAATCAGTTAAGGAAAAACAAACTTGAAGTCTATGTGAGAACATGCAATAGTTTATCTATTAAATGAGGAATTTATCCATCAGTTAAAGAGATAAGGATGAGTTCTAATTTGAGTAGTAATTAGTTGGCTCAGTTAACTGAGTCAAATCCAGTTATATTTGATTTAAACAGTTTGTTTAAATTAAAGCGAGTTTAGTTAGTTAATGCTTGCATGCATGTAACTGTTGCACTTCAAATAACTGAAGATTCTCTCATGAATAACTCATGCATGTCAATTCAGACAGAGACCCAATTGAGATCAAAGACGGGACAGTGTACTATCAGTTGGATGGATTTTTCCTATAAAGGAAGCTCATCCATGGAGAAGAATTTATCTCCTTCAGGACTGCGCAGTTAGATCACAGGTTGGTGAGTGTGTGAAGAAGCAAATTCACACATGTGGTTGCACTGGACCCCAATCCAAATTGCGCAAAGAAATAGGAGGCTTGGAGGGCAGAGCAAAGGTTAGATAGAGGCCTTTGACTGTCTATGAGCAGCAGAGGTATTGCACAGAGAGCAGGATAGCTTTTGAGCTGATCCTTTTTGTAATATTGGCTATATTTCCACTTGTATGATAATACAAAGTTGGGGTTTTACGCTGAAGCTTTCCCCGGGTAAATTCTCCTGTGTTATGTGTGATTGATTCCTTCTTATCAGTTATATGTGTTCTTATTGATGTTGCTCATGTTTGATAAACTTCCGCTAAGTTTATGGCAGATGTAGATCTAGTATTATGCTTTAGTACATTGCATATATCAGTTGGATCTGCAGGTGAAATTTCTACATGATATCAGCGAGCTAGCCAATTTGGAGAGAAAATTCTACATGGTATCAGAGCACAAGTGATCAAGGAAGAACAGTACACTGAGAGGAGATTTCAAAGTTTTGAGTTTTGGGTTGAGAGTTTGCAGAGCAGATATGAAAATTTATGTACAAAATTTTCCGAAACAAATAGCAAATTTGGATTCCTTGCAGAAAAAGACCCAAATTCAAAAAAAAAATTGGCTGAATCAGCGTTCGGATGAGGGAGATATCGCTGATTTAAAATCGGCGCTTTTTCCATAAAATTTCGTGACAGCGAAAAAGTGGAAACAGATTGGTGTACTAGCCGAGGACCTGTATGCACTTGAGGTACAAGATGCATGCAAAGCTTTGAGGAGCAAAGCAAAGGTTAAATACTTGGTGATTGAGAGAGAGAGTAAATTACCTCTCAACATGCAACGCCAGAAGAAGTTTCAAACAATTGTGGAGGAGCCACGATTGGTGCAGCAGCTTCAGGAGGTTGTGGAGCAGCCACAACAGGGGAAGCTGAGAGGAGATCGAGTAGAGACATCTACTCATGCAGAGACCTCCAGTAGGGGGAAACTTCGAGCTAGGTGAGCAGAGGGACCACATGCAGCCATACCTCCAGGTAGGAGGGGGGTTGATGTGAAGTGATTGTCCCAAGGAGGAGGGGCAGGATCTTTGAGGTACCCAACCTCTTGGATGAGACCTTGCTATGGGAGCCCCGATATGGAGTAGCGAGAACTGGCTGATTGAGCAGAGACAAATGCGGATGGAGCCGCAGAGAGAGCTACAATGCAGGGAATCCCAAGACAGCGCATAGCATGCAGGCTGCAGCAATGCGAGAGGCACAAGTGTGTTGCACCGTGCTAAGTGGCACAGAGAGGTGTGCAATGGTGCGAGATGCATGGAGATGTTGCAGTAGTGCAGATGTCAGAGAGGGAGCACTTGTCAGCTGCAGGTAGAGCTTGAGCATCATAGTATGTTTCTAGCCCAACAGAGTGGTCAGTTGGGAGTGTTTTTGTTCCAAGAGTTGTTGGAGCAAGCAGACCTGGTGGTTGTGTTGCATGCAGAACATTCCAGAATTACAAGATCAGGTTCGAGAGGAAGCCTTTCTTGTTGAGAGGGAATGTTGAAAATGGCAACAAGAAATGCTAAAAATAAAAAGTGCTTAAAATAGCAGTTTGGGTACTAGTGCTCGATTGGGCAACAGGGAATGAAAAATGGAAGGGCTAAAAATAGCATTCTATTTTTAGCAGTTTGGGATGGATTCCTATTTTAGTTAGTCCCTGGACTAAAAATAGGAAGTAAAATTCGAATTTGATATTAACAACAGTTTGTAAATTAATTAATTAATTCATCTTGAGTTAAATAGTTAAGAAAAAACAAACTTGAAGTCTATGTGAGGACATGCAACAGTTTATCTATTAATTGAGGAATTTATCCATCAGTTAAAGATATAAGAATGAGTTCTAATTTGAGTAGTAATTAGTTGGCTCAGGTAACTGAATCAAGTCCAGTTATATTTGATTTAAACAATTTGTTTAAATTAATGTGAGTTCAGTTAGTTAATGCTTGCATGCATGTAACTGTTGCACTTCAGATAACTGAAGATTCTCTCATGAATAACTCATGCATGTCAGTTTAGACAAAGACCCAGTTGAGATAAAAGAAGGGACAATTTACTATCAGTTGGGATGGATTTTTCCTATAAAGGAAGCTCATCCATGGAGAAGGATTTATCTCCTTCAGGACTGCGCAGTTAGATCACAGGTTGGTGAGTGTGTGAAGAGACAAATTCACACGTGGTTGCACTAGACCCCAATCCAAATTGCACAAAGAAATAGGAGACTTGGAGGGCAGACCAGAGATTAGATAGAGGCCTTTGACTGTCTATGAGCAGCAGAGGTATTGCAGAGAGAGCAAGATAGCTTTTCAGTTGACTCTTTTTGTAATATTTGCTATATATCCACTTATATGATAATATAGAGTTGGGGTTTTAGGCTGAGGCTTTCCCCGGGTAAATTCTCCTGTGTTATGTGTGATTGATTCCTTCTTATCAATGATGTGTTCTTATTGATGTTGCTCATATTCGATTAAGCTTCCGCTAAGTTTATGGCAGATGTAGATCTAGTATTATGCTTTAGTACATTGCATATATCAGTTGGATCTGCAGGTGAAATTTCTACATGATATCAGCGAGCTAGATGATTTGTAGAGAAAATTCTACATACCATCCGTACTAGATATCTTGAATTCAATTAGTTTTAGAATATGTGCAAAGGCATATTTTAATAACCATGGAAAATGCCTCATTTGGGTAGATTATTGTTTGGTCAAATAAAGGAACCAAAGCTCATTATAAATTGGTGTTTACGCTAGACAAGTACTTTCACTGTCAAAACAATTAAGGTAGACTCCGCCCCCCAAATCATCATGTTGGGGCTTGACCCTCACAAATCATCATGATGCAACACCCTATAAAATTTGGAAACTAATAAAACAAGCCTCATTCACAAAGCTAAAATTGCTTTGTAAACCATATGCTATGCGGGTTGAACACGGAATGTCTCAAGTTAGAAGTTAAAATTAGTGGATACAAAATTCAAATATACGAGTTCATTCTCAACTTTGTCTAGCCTAGAATCATTCAACCTCCAATTGACATACCCAAAAAGCTATGTCTTGAAGGAGCATACAGTCTCAGTTCGTTTATTAATTTAGTTTAGTTTAGATGATTCCATGCCTAAAACAAAACAAAAAAAACAGAATCCAAGGTTGCCTCTTGGAATTTAGAGTGCCGCATGACGATTTCAAAGAATAAACGTTTCAAATATTAAGAAACCTTGGCCTTTGACAACACAACACAATAAGTGGTGTTCAGAGAAAAAGCTGTTCATCTCACAAATTGTTTAAAAAAAGCACTTTATGGCAGAAAATTGAAGAACTTCAGGAAAGAAAAGCTTACATTCATGGTGTTCCCTTGTCATGGAAAGTTCGAGCCCAGATACTGCAGAAAAAACTGCAGCATTGCCATTAATGTATCAGCAAAATGCCAGCTTCATAAGGCAATGCAAAAAGGGAAAGAAATGAAGCAACACGACGTTGCAGTTTTCTGAAAGAAGAAACAACTGTCCAAACACAGGATTATTTTTAAGATGAGAAAACAAACCAGAAATGGCCGGGGTTAGTATCCCATCTCCAATAACCATACAGGTGCCAAGTAGAACCACGATTAGCAATGCAGTATGCAAATTCTTGTGATTTTCAAGAATCTTTTTAACCCTTGACCCACTCTTTGTCTCAGGGGGATATTCCAATTTGTAGGTGGAGACTTCCTCATCAACAAGCTGACGGTTTGGCAACAGACTAATATTGGCATGCCTGCATAATAAAGAATATAATGCAAATGTACCACCTGCACTAACAAGCAGAATTAGAGGGATTGTTAGAAAATATAAGTGCTAGGGTATCATACAAAGAGGCAATTGCTAGGGTATCATACAAAGAGGCAATTTATTCAGTGCTTGCTGTTCAAAACAAGAAGCAAGCAAGCAGTCTATCTGCAAAAGACAAACTCTCTAAAATATCAAGGCTCAAAATTGAAAATAAATGGAGTTTGGATGTCCAAAAGGTTACCTTCCCCATTGTCATCAGCTCTCAGCACTATAAACACATATTTGAACAGAGGGACCAGGGTCAAAGTCCAAAAGACAAAGGACAAAACACCAAAAATCTCTTCATTGGTCTGAGAGTGCTGAATGTCTTCTGCAAATGTGCTTTTGTAAACATAAAGGGGAGAGATACTTAAATCGCCATAAACAACACCAAGGCTTTGATACGCTAAGGTCAAAACAGTCCGCCAAGATTGTACCTGAAGAATCAGAAATAAAGAAAGCCAATAGGTATTTGTTAGTACTAAATCCTCCTTCAATAAGGAAAGCGATTAACTCACCCATAGACAACCCCAAGAATCAACAACATAAAGCGTGACCCAAAAAATGTACTTTGAGATTCTTATAAGCCAAGATACCCTGCAAATTGAAATGAAAACAAAAGACTTGCCTCTATGTTTTACATCCAACTTACCAATGGTGTATAGAAAACATGTCTGACAATAGATTAAGCCCAACTCTTTGAAGGAAGGATATGTAATAAGCGTATATGACTAAAAAAATCCCTTCTAACCCTATAGCATTTTATATTCGGTTCAGTCGCAAACAAACATCAAAATATCTACTTGGTAACTGAGCTAAACATATTCTAGATTAACAAAGGGTAACCTTACGCAGCTTAACAGAAAACAATACAGATTAATCATTCACATGATAGCAGAAAGCCAGTGACCCAGCAAGAACATAACACTAAAAGGAGCTGGGTACTACCCACACGCACAAATTCCAATCTGTCCATCATATGGAAGTTCTTCCTGATGAGATTAGCACGTGCTTGAACAAAGCGGCCGGGGACTCTAGCCACTACAAGACTTGGGTTGATTCTGATTGAGAGAGCAATCCTGGATTTGACTCCTAACCTGTCCAATTTTCAACACTAGGTGCTAGGCAAGCTGAAACCTTATATAGGACAGGTAAGGATGCCCATCATAAAAGGGGCATGTAGCTCAGCGGTATAACAGCCTGCCGGCTGGGACAGGTCCTGCGTTTGATTCCTAGGCCGTCAAAATTTCAACAGCTCTAATGCAACTATGCTGTAAGAATGAACTGAAGAAACGATGAGGTGACACCTGTTCTTGCATATTCGGGTCTACAAGAATGCACAATTTAATGACAAGATATAAAGATGTCGTGGCAACAACCAAAAACCAGGAAAAAAAATGGATAGGACCTAAACAAAAAATGATTAAGCTACTGTTTAGATCCTACAGACTCTCAAAAAACTCCCAAGCAAGAACTAAAAACCACCAGAAACAAATTGAATGGTACCTAAACAAAATTGATTAAGCTATTGTTTTAATCCTACAGACTGCCAAAAAAACTCCAAGCAACAACTAAAATCCACGAAACAAAATGAATAGAAACTCCAGATTGCAAAAAAAAAAAGAAAAAAAATCAGGAAGTAATTTCAAAACCCAGAGAGTCAGTTAAAACATAGACAGGTGGACTGACGGGATTTTGCAGCTTCTCATTCCCCTCTTTCGAACAATATTGTTAGATCCATTAAAGAAGACATTTTGAAGAGCGGCATGGGTTACCAAGACCAGTATGAACATCTTTTGGCTCTATAGACCTGCGTGTTTTGGCCCTGTAGACCTTGTTGGTCTTCACAGAGAGCAAGAAACTGAAAATAAAAGTGTCAGAGGCAAAGATAACTATTTTAAAAGTCTACTGTTCTCCTCTTTCGGGTAACTCTTTTAAATCCTTTTGGGGAAGTAATTTAAAAAGTTTCGGATCCTTATGGACACTCTGATTTGGAGAGTGCCCTGGGTAACTCATTAGCAAGATCAAAATCAAGAACGTGATGAGAGACAAAATCCACAAGTAACTGGTACAGTCCTGTTAACCATGGCAGAACATGGTGCCCAATAAGCTTAGAATTGAGAACCTAAAAGTCTAATAAGCTTCATGAGCTCATAATCAAAATCAATTAACTCAGGTAACCACTACCATCATATATAGGTGTGAGAAACTTGAACTGCTTGAACAACTGTAATTGCCAATGTTACAAGGCCTTGCATTGTATAATGTTAGACAGACTGCCTGTTCAGCAAATAACCAAACTTTTCATTTGATAAGCCTGACATAAACCTCCCAACGTTGAATAATATCACCAGTCACAACCACATAGGGTGGCCCTTGGATTCCTATAGGCATTACTCCCCGGTTCACACCAAGTATCAACCTGTAAATCCCATCATACAATGTCCATGCCAGAGATAGATGAAATGGGTTTTAATAAACATGTAAACACAGGGAAAAAGAAGCCTGAAATACAAGCTAACCTTGGCTTTCCGGGGATGGGTTCCAACCTCCGGATCCATGCTGCCAAACTGAAGAATTATGGGGCAAAAACACCAAAAGTATTGAAGATTTCTACATTGACATGGAAGAACCCAATCTGCATTTTATGCTATTGAGCAAACCACATATCTACTGTTGTTGAGCAGAGCCGAGGGCGTTACAGATGAGGTAATGACGTGGAATGTAAAACACAAAACAGCCAATGGAGGAATGACAGGTCGATAATCACCAACAGAATAAGCAAATGAAAAGTTGCCTAATGAGACACAAGGCAGGTTACTGATAAGAGCCAGGCAAAGTGCATTGCACGATACCCAGGCAGGTGAAACCAAAGGAACAAGAAAGCCTGGGTCGGCGCTCACAATTGGAAAAGGGTAGACAGCACACAATAAAATACGAAATGCCCATTAAAATAAATTATCGAGGGCTTTCGAGGGCGCCATTACATATGTTTTTGTTATATATGTTTTTATGGTGAGTGGTGGGTTGCAGAACAGAATGAGCAAGCAAGCACTTCGAGGTGAGGTGAGGTGAGGTGAGTAGTTGAAAGTAAGTGTATATAGTAAAGAAAAGGCTCGTGGCATTCATTTCTTGTGCTGTGTACTGCCAGCTTTGGCGTTCAGACAACGCTTTTTATCAAAGACCGGAGGTAACTTCCATTAATCACACTGAGTTTGAAATGAAGAAGAGTCTGGATTCGAGAGCGAAGCCAGAGGTCGAGAACTGACACTGTAGACACTGCATATCATGCACCTAATAGTACAGGATAATGTATACTATTACTGATGGTATAATTGTATTGTTACTAATGGTATAATGTATAGCATTAAATATTCTGTTATAAGTGGTATAATGTATAGCACTAAATATTCTGTTAGAAGGTTGATTTGTATTAGTTCTTGGTTACCTCAAACATAGTTGTATAATTTATACGGGTGAAGTATAATTTATATACGAAGTGGTTTTTTTTTAAGCTAAAGAAGAACTTTTGTTTTTCTATTTAACCATGTTGAAATAAATATATGCATTTGGTGGCTTCAACCTGCTCAGAAGGGAAATTGGGTTTGTTGGCCACCTTAGATCTTTATAAGCCGACCAGTAGCGAAAAGATAAAGCCTGCATATCCATGCCAAGTAAACTTCACTACCAAAATTACTAATATGGTTTCCTATCAGAAGGAGAGTTTGCTCTCAGAGAACTAACAAGAAAAAACATTGGAACAACTAGAAGGATTAATCTACCATGATTTCAAGTTGAGTATCTTCGTCTTTTGTCATTGTAGCTAGCTTCTTCAATTGTTGTTGGATTTCCTCCAGCTTAGTGTCCTGCATGAGCATAGTAATTTGGAGATTTTTCATTTATTGCCTTAAATTTGGTATGCCCTAAGTCATCTTTGCCATCTCCACTGCAACCTGCTCCATTGCCTTTGCCAGTAATCGCTTCAACACCCAATATACATGTAAGGCCTGCTTGTATAAGGTCATGTGTCCCCTGGTATTGCTCGGGTCAAGGATCAGGTTGCCCCAGTCTTCCATCTCTGATTCTGAGTCTTCTTGCATTGCATTTGTTTCTAATTCTTGAATGATCCTGCGGATATCGTCGTCTGTTCCTTCGTTGTAGGCTTTTTTTGCCTCCTGCACCATATATTTCATAGTTTTCCGACCTCGTCTCTGACATATTGGCGAGGGGGTTCTAAAATCTTATCTATTGGATTGTCGAGCTCTCCCTCTACGCCTACGCCCTCTTTCGTGACCTGGGCGAGCTGGTTTGTCCCTGGTAGCTGCCTTACTCCCTTGCCCAACTTCAAAGGATGCGTTCCCTGTGAGTTCCTCTCTTCCGGGCTCTTTGGCTTTCTTATTCAAATTCGTTCCCTCACCTTGTTGCTCTTTATCCAACAGTGTGACCTTCCTCACCCCTCCTTTCCTGGGATGAAATTGGTCTTTGTGCTCAGGGGTCTTCTCTTCCTCCCGAGCCATCTGTTTTTCTGTCTCCGGCTGTCCCTGCTCAGTGTCTAACTGTGATCCTTCCATGCCTTTTTCCTGACCTGTCTGGCTTCCTACCTTGCTAACTTCGACTCCTTTCTCATTCTCCCTACCGTTGTCTTCTGCCTGGTGGTGACAGGGAATAATTCCACGTCCCTTTCCCTTCGTTTACCTTCTGCGGTGGCTACCCTTCTTCCTTTCTCCTTAATTTCGTTGGAGCTTGCACTGAAAGTAATGGATGGTTTTACGGATACATACCCCTTTCTGAGACGAGTTGCAGAGAATACCGACCAGCTTCTAGCACCCTTCATCTCCTTCCTTAGCATCATACTATCTTCGGCTCTGCCCTTGCCTGCTCTTATTAATCTTCTGCCACCTACCCAACGTCCCATCGTCCATTCGCCGTCGTTCCTTCCTCTTCCTTCCTCCACTACTCTTTGTCTCCGCGCCTCGGGTTTCTACCTTGCCTGCAGGCCGTCTCAACGTTCTGTGGGATAATTATACTGAGTGGTGGTCTACATTGCCACCTTCCCACCTTCATCATATTCCCACACGTCGCCACCTCGTCCACCCCGATCGGGGGTATGAAATGGTTTTTTTTATTGGAATTTCACCATAAAATTTATTATAGTTTTTTTCATGGTTTAAAATACATTTTTGAATGTATAAATAGATTTATTATTCTCAAAATTTTCTGATTATTTTATTTTTACATATTAAACAATTAACTCAATTTTTTTTTTAATTCTGTGGGATTTTATTTAAAATTAACCAAAAAATATACTATAGAAAAAGTCATTCAAAGCTTTTTGGTCATTTTATTTTTATATATTAAACAACTAACTCAAGTTTTATTTAAACTCTCGGGATTTTATTTAAAATTAACTAAAAAAATATACTCTAGAAAATGTCATTTTGTTTGTTAGTTAGACTACACTTATTATAAATAATTAAATTTGAAGAAGTAATTTTAACATGAATTTTTGAATATTAAAGAAATGTATAATTTAAGTCTAGGTTTTTGCAATATTACCATAAAGTGTACAATATCTTCTAAATTTGAAATTAATTTTTAATTGGGTTGTTAGACCAACTTTTTGGTTGTTAAATTAATAATCAATAATGTTGTAGTCAAATAGAATTTGAAATGTATAGCATTAAACCACACTAGCGACGCATTTCATTATAAATATAATATAATTTAAAACATGATATTTAATGCTATGAATTATATTATATGTATTATTAATATTATTATTTATTTATTTATTTTATTTTATTTATTTGAAATGTATAGTGTTTCGAACCACACTAGTGGGTTCGAAACGTGTCGACAAAGGTCTTTCTACATGTGATTTACGCCGAAGTTCTTCTTATAACTATTATGGATCACAGAAGCCTCAATTCAACAATGAGATTGTTTTTCGGATTAATTACATCATTGAGATTTGGTAACAACTAATTCCTAAAATCTAATTCATAATGGCCAACTCTGGACCCGAATGCATCTCTGTTATTTAAACATTTGGAAAGATTGATTTTTTCACCTTTGTCATGAGGATAAACCATATTAAGATTAACTTTGGATTACTTCATTAACTCTGACATGGAGTAATTTTGTTGTAATTTTGAATATTAATAGAAATATATAATGAAAGTAAGTTTTAGCAATATCATTATAAAGTGTTTAATGTTTTTCAAATTTAAATTAATTAATTTTAAATTGGATTGTTAAACTAATTCTAAGTTGGGATATAGCCCTAAGGGTTAGCTCAGTTGGTCAAAATCAGTGTCTCGCCATCGAGAGGTCATAGGGTCCATTCTCCCCGAAGCCCTTGGGGTTAGGCCTTGCAAGTGGGCCGTGGGGCCAGATTCCCTTCGGGGTCGATCAGCCCAAATTTTTCTGTGGACGTAGTGCCACTCGTTGACCAGGGTGTCCGTGAACCACTAAGTTGGGTTGTTAATTCAATGGTCAATAACTTTGTGGTGACATAGAACTTGAAAATATAGGTTGAGGATTTGTCAAAAAAATGTATATTTTGAACAGAAATTTTAATTTTTTATTTTCAAATGTCTTTTTTTGTATTTACTTTCTATTTTAATAGAAATAAAATTTGAGTTAAAATGGAACCTTGCTGGTATTAATCATTGCAAATTAATAATAATAAAAAAAAAATAGTAATAGTTCAAATTAGTATGGTACTTTTCAAGTTATTAGTCCAAAGTATCATATAAACTTCAATATCTTATGATATATATGTTAATAAGGACAAAGACAATGGAGTCTCTTATTAATATAATGATTGATTAGTTGAAAGATTAGTATGCTTGTCATTTTGTCCTTTTCTCTTATCTCTTGCTCTATGTGATTGAATATATTTTAACATTTGATTGTCTTCGTCTTTTTTCTATGTAAGTGAGTATGCTTGCTTGGTTACATTCCCCTCTTCTCCTTATGTCACAAAAAGATAAAATATCTTCTTTTTATATAGTATCATTTTTTCATTTACCAATAAAAAAATAACCTACACACAAAAGACAAGTGTGTTTTGGAAATGTTTTAACGAAAAGCTCCTTACAAAATTATAGGAGTGAATTAATCAATAGATAAAACTCACCTCCCTTTCATGAAGATTTTAGCTAAAATTTGGCAGTGTTTTATATAAGGTTACTATATTTAGTATTTATATCCAATTTATAACATGAATATAAACCCACAATGTTTGGAACATTTTAAGGTGACCCAGAACTTTGGATTTCAAAAAAGAGTTTATCAAAGCGAAATAGTGATTTTGCTAGATAAAAATAGAGTCGTCAAGCTAGTCTATATAAGTGCATATACTCTCTCCGCCTTCCAAATTTGAAACTAACCCATGTTCTTAACAATTAAGCATGCTTATGAAACACAAGTTCTTAATGCATTTCATTCTTCATTCAAAAAATGGATTTCTTTTAAATACAAAATAAATATCTTACTAAAATTTACATAGACCAATTTAATCTATTAAACATGTGTTAAACTCCTATATGGCAAAGAGAAAACAATCATGGTCGGTTAAACACTTCCCCTCATACACAGCAGGTCAGATTCCAACCACAAAAGAGCAACCATGTCTTCTAAAAGATTTTGCACATTTTTTTACATATATGTGATTATATTAAATATAGTGGAAACCTAATAGGTTTGCTCTATTGGTTTGAATGCACTAATTTAAGGTCGAGTTTGTTGTGAGGTCCTCGGTTCTAATGCAATTAAGTCTCGCTAAGTTACCAATGGTCAATAGATGCACTGCCCTCTTTTCAAATATCCCAAGGGAGAGGGGAGATTCCACTAAGTTTTCCTTTGAAAAAAATTCATTGTAGTGAAGCTTACCACATTCAACTACATAATATCTTTTTAAATAAAAAGTCATAAATTGGGGGAGTCTTTATTTCAACAAAGTTATCGAGGATTTGCACATTTCATCAACTACACTCACAAAAAAAACTTCACCATAAGCATGAACCTTGGTGGGGATAATGTTATTGTCATGAAGATTTGACCCTTGGTGGGGACAATGACAACGCCCTACTCTCACCAACTTAACAAACCCCCATTAATTATTTTTAACATACTTTGATGGTAAACAAAAATAAAATGTCCTCAATTTTCAATATTTCTTCCACTCATTTTAATTAAATTTTGTTCGTGATGATATAGTAATAAAATGCAAAGATGTGGAAAAATATCATTTGTTCGAGGTTGAAATTGTGTACATTTTAAGCAATAATGTTGGTAACTTGACATCACCATGTGTGTGACATTTATGTGGCAATGCCTTGGATAGGATGTTAAGGATGCATTCGACAATAACTAGCACATATTTCCATCAACAAATGGATGCAGCATGGTCAATGACATGAAGATTGAGCTAAGAAATCATTAACACATATGAAGAAGGTTTGAACCTACAATTGAACAACACCATTCAACTACTCTCCACATGATAAATGGTGACTTATCATGGCTTGTTATGCTTCAATTAGAAGGCTTGATTCATTAAAATGGTTATTCGCCAAACAATGAGCTATGAAGAAAGACATCCATCTAGAGGATCCACTTGGCATGTTACTCTATCAAGATTGGTTCAAAGGTTCTATCTTATTGCATATGGAATATTGGGAAGGGGGCATGGACTATACACCTCTAACATCACTAACATGCGAGGCACCTAGTAGTGGAATAAGCAAAGGAAATGGAAGGCCCAAAGATCAGCCAACCAAAGCTATCAAAGCCAAGAAATAAGGCATCCAATTTGTATAGGGGAAAGATAAAACCTCTAAAGTGAGGGTTGTGGGAACTACTATCAACTTTTTCACTCAATAACTATGAATTAAATTGTGGAGGATTTAGAGATTAGGGTGAAAGAGTTGAGAAGGCAAATACTAGATTTTGTGATTGATGAGGAAGTTTGAGAGATAATACTAGACCCTAGCCACTCATTATGGAGGGATTCAAGTAGATGCAAAAAGTTAGTGGCATGTTATATTGACAAAATGAAGGTCAAGGAGATTACCATTTGGTAAAAGCTAAAGAATTGGTTAGTTAGTATGACACTCTAATCATAAAAATCTAGGGTTCAAAGGGAGATTATGATGATATATAAGAGCATATAGGAAGATGAGGAATGAATAGAGACAAGCATGCCAAAGAATGTCATTCAATTGGTCATTAATGCCCAAGATTGAGCCCATTTCGTTGATGATTCAGATTTACATGCCTTTCTTGTTTTGGTCCTTTTAGGCCCATAGCTAGCCCATAATTTCAAGATTATTTGACTCAATTAGTATTAAGACATGATTCAAAGGTAGCATAATTGCACATAGACTCAAGGAAAGTTGATAAACTCTTATCTTGTCCTTACAATGGGAGGCTTGTTAGTGATTTGACAACCTCTTTGCACAAATCAATGGAATTAGTTAACTTTTAAAAAAAAGTTATACAGTCGTTGTGGAATAATGTCCATAAAGCAGTACAAATAGGTTTCATGTAGCTTGTTGCCATTATTTTGATTCCTATCCCATAAAGTAAAGGTTTATTTATTTATACGAATCATCTAAATCCAAAAGCAAAATCAACTACATTTAATTTTGACAAAACATACTATTCAAACATTTTAATCAAAACTCTAAATTTATTAAGAAGTCTTTCTTTCAAGACTTCCCCTATTTAATGGAAGTAGATAAATCCGTAAAAGTAATCATGTTTCTTTATCTTTCTCACTAAAGATTAAGATATCATTTCAATAAACAAAGTTCAAATATAGTGTTGGCTCGTAACATGGTCACTTAATAGAGAGTCCCTAGCGTCTAGAACTACATAGAAAAAGTCACAAATATTTTTATTTTGTAGTTTCCTTAATCTTATTATTAGTCTAAAAATTTACTTTTCATTTTTTCAAATATTATTTTTAATATTTTTTATTAAAAATTCTAAATTTTTTAAAATACATAATTTAAAATTGCTCTTTAAAATATTTTTAAAAATTAAATATTAAATTATTTAAAATATACTTTATATTTAAATATATAATAAAAACAATATAAAATAATAATTTCACCCACAATTATATTATATTATATTTTATATAAAAAAAAAAAAAAAAAAATAAATAATATAATAGATAGATTGAAAATGTGAATATGCTTATCGTTGATGATGGAAACATTACTTAAAAGCCTTTTCTAAAGTGTATTAAATGCAAATAATTCTATTTTTTAATAGTTGAAATTTATTTTATGAGGTGTATTGGAACATAAGATAATAATTAAAATAAAATAAATAGTTTTAAATTATACTTCATATAAATAAATTCATATATAATAAAATAATATATATATTTCATCATAAGATTTATTATTATTTAAAAAATAAATATTCTTCTTACGTCATAGTATCTTTATCCATCACATCATAACGTGAAAGGCAATGTGCAATGATGGGTTGCCATCACCAACTAACTGGTATGAGTACTATGAGTATAACACTTCATCACATGGCGTTGCCAGACTTGTAATGAGGTTAAAACCTACCACTCATATTTAGGTATCTTATGAAAATAGTGATGACTTATTGATGATGACAAATTACCTCTCTTCCTCTTAATTTCAAGATTAATATCATTATTAGTTGTGATAATAAAAATAATTTATTGTATTAATGTATTTTTAAAATTGGTCAAAGTAATAACAAATAAATGGATGAGCTATAAAAGAGCTTGTAATTTCTTTGCTGTTATTGGAAAAAAGAATACAGTAGAATTGTAATCTATGGAGGAATATATTGCTAAGTTATTTAATTTGTTTGAAGTAATATGTGGTAGTTTAAATTTAAATTGTATGAAGATTTAAGTGATAATAATGGTTAAAGGAGTTGGATTTAGTGATAAAATAATAGGAATTTTGTTTTTATTGGATAAAGTTTAATTTCCACAAAATATTAACCTAGAGCCATTGGGTAGAGTCATTAGGTAGTGGGTGAACATTTGGTTACACTCAAAGAGACCATATTAAAAGTTGAATTTTCGCGAGAGATTAACCTAGAGTCGTTGGGTAGTGGGTGAACATTTGGTTACACTCAAAGAGACCATATTAAAAGTTGAATTTTCACGAGAGATTAACCTAGAGCCATTGGGTAGTGGGTGAACATTTGGTTACGCTCAAAGAGACCATATTAAATGATTCCATGACTAGTGCACACATAAAAAATGGTGATAACAATGATTCTCATGCTTATTGAATAACTTTCACATTTTCCTTATTGTTATAGTAAACATAACATGTTTATCCCATGTTTTTTTGGTGGATTGTTAAGTTTTTTGTACTTTTATGTTGAAAGGTGCTTTCTGTAGGCCAATATGAGAGAGATGTGTAATTCCTCTTGTGCTTAACATGGAGTTTACAAGCCTCATTTCAATGTTCATCTTCAGTAAACTTTATATAGAGAGAAAATGTAATTGAAAGTAAACAAATTCTTAATGATATGTACCTTTTACATCCATGTGTAATTCCTTCACTATTTAAGAAATTGGTTCATGTCAATGTGTGTGTGTAATTAATAAAAATATATATTTCAATCTCAACTATATGTATGTAAAACAAAGTAATTGAAAAATAAAACATTCTTATTACATAATAGGCATACTTTGTATTTCAATGTTTAATGTAGAGATGATATCTAACACTTAAAAAAATATTAATAATTAAACAAAATTAAATGTGAGTCATACATAAAATATTCAATTATATGGTATAAGAAAAATAGTTCAAAGTAAAAAAATTATTGCACTTAAAGAATTTCAATTGCATGTTACTTAATATGAGAGAAATTTGTAAGTCCTCCATGTTCAACATAGAGTTGACATACACACATATAAGTAAAACATTTCAATGCACGTTGTTTAGTGTGAGGAATATGAGGAATTCCTTCCATGCTTAACATGGAGTTTATCATATCTATATATATATATATATATATATATATATATATAATATATCAAATCCTCTAGGTGTAAACTTAATTTTAGAATGTAAAACTTGAGGAAAATAATATGTAATTTAAGGGATTTGATCTCTTTTAGCAGATGGTAGATTCTGAGTTAAAATCATTTTACATTGGTTAAAACAGGCTACCATAATTTCTTTAAATGAGAATTTATCAACCCTCTTTACATGTATTTGGATTTACCATAGTTAAAACCAACTAAAAGCATTTATGTATGGCCATTGTAAATGGTTTAAATGAGAACTTGTCAACCGTCTTTGCATGCTTTTGAAGGCATGATAAATCCTTTTAGTTCATCTCTACCATAAAACACATGTATCTTTATGTTGAAGATAAGAAGCCTACAAAAACTTCATTAGGAGATGGCTTAGAAATGGGAGAATATGTCAAATGAGTTAGGGGATCTTCATATTAGTAGGAAATATCAAAGGTGGTGAGGTTGGAGTAGGGTTTCGGGATGGTTGAGTGGAGTGAAAGTATAAGATTGACCTACCATGATCTTCATAGTAAAATTAGGTTGGGTAGTTAAAATATAAGAATAACATGTCATGATCTTTATAGTGAAATTAGACATTGAATAAATCTCAAAACATCATTGAAAGAACTAATATGCAATCTTTTATATATTAAGAAAGTGGATAATGAAAAACACTTATCTACCTCTCGTGATCTTCATAATGAAATTAGGCATTAAACAAATCTTAAAGCATCTAGAAAGAAATGATATACAATCTTTTAGATACTAAGAAAATGGTTGGTGAAAAAAACTCATCTTAGAATGCCACATCTATGCACACATAAGCCTCAATTTTCAAAATATGAAACATTATTTATCTTCATAATTTATAAACTCATGAAAACCAAAGAATTTTGGAAAGTTTCCCTTAAGCATTATTTATCATTAAAAAATGTTAAAATATATCATTTAAATTTTTAGCAATTTATTTAAAGTTCAATAAACCAAAAACAATCTATAATAAACTATAATCATCATTATTAATAAACTAGTGTAGATCCATTTTAACTCCATATCTGTCATGCACTCAGAGAGATCAAATCCCTTAAACTGCACACCTTTATCAAGTTTTACGTTCTAA
>APFE030180323.1:1559-27039 GCA_000404065.3 Pinus taeda | reverse complement strand
TATTTCTATTTCTAATTTTATGTAATTTGACCAAGTCAAACCCCCCATGACGGGTGCCTAATGTGGACATCGACAGGAGATCAGAGCCGAATTGGAACATAAACCTTTTGGCCAAGCATTCAATTCACCAGCACACTAGAATTTATCTTGAAAAGATTCCCATGCCAACTAAGCCTTGGTCATCGTACTCCTAATTCGGTTTGCCTCGTGGAAAGTGTTTATGGCTCCTCATCATTGTTTACAGTGGTTTCTTGTTCAGTTGGATGAGGGTGGCATCATGGTGAGCCATCGTCCCCCCTCACCTATTTATGTCACCGGTAGCTTGTCACGAGAGCCATTCGGCAAGCAGAAAGATAAGCTTTGTCATGTTATTGTAGGGGAATCATGTCTCTAATGCTCATTTTGTCATCACAATCTATAATTGGGCCACTTTTGAGTATGTTTTGGTTTTCTCAGCATTGGAATGTCTGCATTGATGTAGGTTTTTCACATGGCCACCCGATTTCTCCCTTAATTATAGGTTAGTTTTGGCACTTCCATTGCCCCCTCAGCTTCACCATTCTAGTGCATCCTTCTCAGCGAATTCTCCATTTCATCACAATTTGGAGGCTCTAACTATTTGGGTTCCATCAAAGGTATGGCCTAACTCCATCCTGCATTCTCAGTCTATAGCACAATTCTTGGTGATAGGTTTAGGCTTAGGCAATTTTATAGCATTATGTGGTCTTGTGGTTGCTTAATTGGCATATGCCTTCGGTCACTCTCCATCTGTTGGAAACAATATTTAATAGAGAGGGGGGGTGAATCTATATTAAGGATAATTTAAACTTTTATGCCAATTTATCATTTCACATTCAAACTTGGCATTCATTAATGTGAGAATTAACAACATATCATTTGCAACAACATAAATCAACACATGAACACATACATCATGAGTAGCAAACACATGATACATAGAGGTTTAATGTGGAAACCCTTCCGGGAGAAAAACCACCAAAGCTTGTTTGTTATTTGATGTAAATATGAGCTCCTACTCTATTACATCAATGTTTTTGAGCCACCCTTCACAGGAAGCACCAACTCCCTTTGATTGTTTGCTAGCACCCATTAGCAAGAAGCACCAATTCCCTTCTTCTGCAGACACTTGATCAACTTACTAGAACTACCAACTGAAGCACCAACTTCATGGATTTGTTGCAAGCACCAACTTGCAGCTCCTTGGATTGTTGCAAGCACCAACTTGCAAGAGGAACCAACCCCCGATCTCTACTCAGACATCTCCTAAGATGGAAGCACCAACTCCTTGTTTTGCAGGCACCAACTCACACTCAATAAGGCAATCTATGCTCCCTATAATTGGCATCCACTCTGCCTAATTTCAATTGTCTATTATCCTCTGCACAACCCTCTATTCTTCTTAATAGCCTTCACTCTCACTAAACAACATACTCTTATACTCGGCCCTTGCAACACTTTTCTCTCTGCTCACTCTGCTCATTCTACAGTAGCATACATTTAGCTATCAACCTTCTTCCTCAGGCACTCTTGACCTCTCTCTGCAGCAACCTCACACACTCAGAGCTCTCCACTGAGCTCACTCAACTATTTTGCATTCCCCCACAATTTCACAACAACGATCCTTGGTTTTGTTCTTTTGCAACAAAAGGAACGATGTGGTCTTTGTTTTCATCCACATTGCCCAAGAGCATACTTCATCATGGATCCCCATGTTGTTGTTTCTAATAAACACTTGGGCATTGTAGCTGCATTAATTCTGAGAATGGGCTTCTGATTGTGTCTCCATGCTGACAACTAATTCTTAGTCAAATTGTGTATGGGCAACATTATCACCCTGCACCGTACTGCTTCTCAATCATTGCAGCTATATTAATTCAAGGAATGGGCATCTAATACTTTGTCATACTGAATAACCAATTCCCGTTTCATTTTTGCACTCTGCCAAGTCCATCCATGATTGTTTATTGATCAAGATGTTCAGATTGTACCTCAAACATAGCTCATTTGTTCTATGATAAATTCTTTTGCACCCAACAATATTTTAATTCAATTATTCATAGTGTGCAAGTAAGATCAAAGGTGGCTTGTTTCCATTCAAGATAGGCTCCATTAATTCATTTTTCACATCGTGGTCCTTGCTGCCTTGACTTAGTGTTTCTTAACAATCACCATTGCCACTAGTTTCCAAAGATATAGTTGTTGACCCCTGCCTGACCAAATTATGGAAAATTGCCAATATGGCATAATAGCCAAATATGGAGGAATCCTTCTACAGAGTTGCTGACTCAACCATGCTTTTGAAATCCGTAGCCCAAGCGTGAAACACTATACATATAGCTTGAAGGCTCCCTTTTTTACACATGACCCTTGGTCAATGAAACACGCAAAATCGTCGCTCAAATCATCGTTGGGCCCCTTTGAGTTATAGCCCCGAGGGCTTCAACACCACACATTCACCTTTTGCACCCTTGGTCTTATTTCCGCAACAGAATTATGTCCTGGTGCTTTACTTTAGCCCCTCGATGCCTTTTCTTTGTTTACATCCCAAAGGCACATGGTCACCCAACACAAAAAGCCTTCGCAAAACCAATTCCTTGGTGTGCCTACTGTCATTTGACAGAACTAACAAATGTCGACAAGATCTCTGTCTCTTCGGCTTTGTTATCTTGGCGTTGTTTCCCAACGCTCATTTGTTTCCTCCGGGGTAAGCCTTATGGGCTTACATGTCTCGTGGGGTCACCCTGCACCTCCTCCCATTGGTTGCTTGACTATATGTTATCTTGCTGATGTGTACGAGCACTAGTATCCAACCAAAACTCTGTGCGCCCTTATATTTCCTCTAGGATGAACCGTGCAAGATGACATGTAGTTTGGGGTTTCCTAGAGCCTTTCTTGTTCTTCTATTGGTTGTCACTTTGTTGTGTTGTTCTGGGGCCTAGTCAACCCACTTCTCCCTCCTATGTGCCCTTTTTAATCCGTCGAGGTCTTCCTTATGGGATGATTTGTCTTGGTGGGGTTCGCCCGACACTCACATCAACCAATCAACTTCCTACTATCAACCTGTTGATTCCTTTGTGCCTCGCTCCAAAACCTTTTAGGGTCTTGCCAACGGGATGACATCATGGTGACATCACACAGGCCATGTGTCACTTCCATAGTGGTCCACGTGTCACCTAAAAATGACCCATTAGGCCACCCAAAAACCATGAATCTGCCTGCCACGTGTCCCCTGTAGTGACGTCATGCTAATGTCATCACAAACAAATACAATGTTGTCATGTGCCTGCCATGAGGAGAGAGAGAAGGGTCTCGAGCCTTGTGTTTTCCAGTGAATTCCTTCATTAAATTTCTAAGGGTCCCAACCAATTCTTTTAACTTGCGCTACTCTGCCTTGATTTGTTGTTGCCACGTTTCCCGACGCTTCCATCTCAACCTTCATCTTTGTGTGCTCAATAAAACCTCTGGGTTAAAATTTGTCAGGTTGATATGGCTATGAGGACCACTGCTGACCAATAATAACACTTCCTACTGCTGCCAGGTCCATGTCCGCCTGATGCTTCCATCCCAACTTTCATCTCTTGTGTACCCTTTGGACCTTCTAGGGTACTCCAGTCGGGATTATCTGTCAAGTGGGCCTCCATGTATTAAGGCCTCTGGCAATGAAAATCTCTTGTTACCTACTCCACAACTTTGCGGACTGCCCACGTGAGCCTAACACTTACCATCCCAGACCTCCTCCTTCGCACCTTGTTTGAACCTTCTGGGGTCCATCCATCGGGCTTACATATAAAGAGGGCTCCATTATCTGTCAATTGAAAAGCTCCCTGTCGCTGTTCTATCCACCCACGTCCACCCAACTTTCCTTTAGCATCTCCACTTAAATACTCCACTTTTTTTGTCACGCCGCCAAACAAAATCACCACTAAAGGGTCTTTTAACCCCTTTTAGCACTACAACTTTGACATTGGGGCACCTGACTTAGACTAGCAATAACTCTTAATCCAGGAGGCCATTTGCGGACTTCAATACACCGTTGGAAAGTTCTTTCCAAGCACAATCCAAATATGCCATTTCCAAGAGCATATGAGCTAAAATCCTAAGGCAGAAATGCCTTCAAATCATTGGACTCCCAACCATCATAGTCATAATATTATGGCTTCTCCAATAAGCCTTCGACCATGATGATTCTCTACAAGGGACTGTAGCAACCATGGGACTCCCCCTGAGCTTGACACACATCAATACTAGCCCCAATTTCCATCACAACTAGCCTAGTGGACATCAATGCTAATGCATTTTTTGCTACCAACATAAATGTTAATCTCATTGACATCAATACCAACACACTTGCTGCCACTAGCCATCTAGAAAATGACAACTATCCAACACCATCCTGCAAGGATGGCCACCCACACAACGACAACAGATTAATGATAGTTAGAATTAGCCTATGCCACATGCAATTCAATTGATCATCTACATGGGGTTAGGTTGGCAACTAACTAGAAAGGGTGGCTCTGAATAAAATTATATGCAGACTTTATGCTTCGTGTGGCCTTGCCTCCCAAGAGTTTGAGGCATCACTTCTCAGTGGCTATGGCTCGCGGTTCGTGGCATTTCTTGGAATGATGGCTCATGGTGATTCACAACTTTGTCTGTAATTCATGGTGTTACTTGGCATGGTGGTCTGTTAGTAGCCCTTGGTTGGTTGGTGATTCGTGGCTTCTCCCTAGACCACAACACATGCCCCTTTGTTGATCGATGGCTAGTAGTTTCTCGTGGGTTCGAGGTCCGCGATCCCTCTTTAGAACCTGGTTCATGGTCACTCCCAGATCATATTATGATTTCATGTAATGTCTTTGTTTAATCATGGATAATGTCCACCATTTTTGTTTTCATCTAGCCGGCTCTGCGAAACATAGTCAACATTTTTGTCATCTTTGGTACAATAACTTCGACACTAGTCAATCTTTTATTTTGATGGATATGCTCGTCAAAAAACACATTTGTAATATGAAGCGACTTAATTTGTGTTAATGGATCGGTTTCCTAATAGAGCGGCGTGTAACACAAAACAAACTCTCTATGCTATTTTGCATCAATAATATAAAGTTGAGTTTTAAACAAGCAAAAAATTGACCAAGTTATTTTTTTTTTATAACTTTTAACCTTTTATTATTTTTAATTGAGCCCGCATGTAAATGTTTACAAACATTTACGCCACTATAATGTCTCCCCATGCCTTTTGTTCTTTTAGATTTAATTTTAAAAATGTTATAAAAAAAATTAAAATAAAATATTTATAAAATATTTTGATTTTGAATGGGTTATGGTTTGTTAGCAAGTGTTATTAATAAGCCACCATATTGACTCATCTTATTGTAACAAAGCATATTTACAACTTATTAGATCTTAGGCTTTTGTGATCCATATTGTAAATGAGAATGTCTTTCAGATTAATCACATCATTAGGATTTGGTTGACGTTTTGAACCAACTAATGTGGTTCATCCTCAAGACAAAGGTTCCAAACGTCGACTAAATCCTAATGATGTGATTAATCCAAAAGACATTATCTTTTACTATTTACAACTTAATAATATCCATGGTTAAGAATCTAATTATATTGTAAGTTTATTGTAAGTATTAAGTTTTAATTTAAAATATATTATTCATGGTTTTTTGGGCATGTGGTATTGATAAGCCATGGTATTGTAACAAAGCCTATTTAAGAGTTAATAATATCCATATAAAATGAGGGTGAATATTTTTATATATTTGTTAATTAAATCTAAATATATTTTTGAATTCAATATTTTGTTATCCATATGTCACAATGTAATTTTTGTGTCTACGCGTTTCAAACCATCCAATGTAGTTCATCATTAAAACTAAAATAAACCACACTCAATGATCCAAAACGCGTAGATACAAAATTTCTATGACAATTTAGATTACATTACTTACCCTATACTAAATTGTAAAATTCTTATCGAACAAAAAGTTGTATAAATGATATAAATTTCATATTCAATTCCGTCACTTAACTTACACCGTATTTTTAAAAAAAATGCGAAAACACCTTTTAATATGATTATTATAAAATTTGCTTAAATTAAATCAAGTACATAATTTAACAAAAATAATTTATATATATAATTAAATATAAAAACAAATATATTCTTTATTCTTTAATAATGCTTAATCTCACCAACTCAGAATACCCTGTCTTTAAAAAAATATAGACGTGCGTCATCATTGGTACTCTTACGAAGGGATTAAACGTGTAGAATTAAATTAGACGAACAAAGCAGACAAATGGTCCGAAAAAAGAGCAAGTAGTTGATCCGGATATAGATTGTGTGTATATACAGTGACCAAATGCCAACCTGGTCAAACTAGGCCCCATTTTAAAGAATACCCTTTGACCAAACATCAATTTAAAGATGAATCAAGTATTTGGTTTATGACAATCGTGCCTTTTCCTTGTATTTTATCCACTGTCACGGGTTTTATATATATAATATTTCATTAATGTATAATTAATTAAAATATTGGTATAATTTATAAAATAATAAAAATTAATTATAATTATTTAAATTTATAAGTATGATTTTATAAAAATTACTTTATAAATTTTTATATTATTTATTTTTAGTTAAAATATTAATTGGTAATGGAAACATGTCAATGGAGGTTGGGAGAGTTACCTATTATCTTGTCACCTTTCACTATAATTAAGAGGGGGTGGCGTGACCAACACCACTTATGCATCATATGTGCGAAGCATCATTTCATTAATCGTGATGAGAGACGGAGTTACCTATCATTTTGTCACCTTTCACTGCAATTAAGAAGGGGTGGCAGGACCAACACCACCCATGCATCAAGCGTGTGAAGCATCATTTCATTAATCATGATGAGTCGTCTCTCATAGGGATTTTGTCTTGCTATGTTTATGGAAATTCTTTGGAACTTATGCTTGGTATGGTTTCCATCGTTGTCGCTAGTGGGATTATCTTTTTAGTTGCTTAACACAATGGATTCTGCAGCCAGTGGCAAGTTGTCAAAGGTATGGAGTGATTTTTGGTCATCCATAATGCTCGGGTCGCATGCCTCTAGTGTAGCAGTGGCAACGAACCACAACTGCATGTAGGAAAATTTGTTATCGGGACTTGGGCGTTCAATTTATCTTCTGGGGGTTGTATGTGGTGGTGCAATATCAAGACCTGGAGCTAGTGCATTTTTGCGAGATGTGATTTCATGCAGACTGCAGAATCTAAATGTGGAGATCGTTGGTGTCATTCCCAGTGGTCTGAGCTTAACATTTTGTTGTCTCTGGCAAGTTTGGGCAATGGCTTCAAGGTACTGACTCCCTTCTTATTCTTTGGTCTACATTATATTTTATATTTATGTGTGGGGTTAATTGTCGAGTGTTATCTTTTATTCCTCTCAGAGTTTTTATGGCTTTTTTGTTTTAAGTTCCCCTAGCTTTCTGATGCAGGAGCATCCAGCTAGGGACGCCATGACCGGGTGTTAGTCTTAGCTGAGGAGGAGAGGTCATCAACAAATTGAATTTCGTTTGTTTTGTTAATTAAAGACAGTCTTATGAGTTTGTTTCATGTTTTGCTTTTGTCTGTTAAAGAGTAGTTAAGGATAGTACAGTTAGGGACAGTACAGTTAGGTAGAAACAGTTACAAACACTTGGCTATCTGGTCTTTTGTGAGATTTATTTTTCTAGTTGTTTATTTTAGATAAAAAAATAACAAAATAACTGGAAAGAAAATATTGTCATTGTATGTTACAGAATGAAAAGATCAAATAGCAAGATAGTTAATAACTGCATAACCAAACAAGCAACTGCCAACAATTTGCTAACTGTATTGCAAGGAATTATAAAACAATTGTACACAGCATGGACGGGGTTCGTTCTTTCCAACAAAGAATAATAATACAAAACAAAGACATTTTCTTCACATTTTATTTCTCTTGAATCTATCTGAATTGACTACTGTATCTCCTATAATCTATTTCTTTTTACATGCAATATTAGAACAGACAGAGAAACTGTCAAATTCCTTCCTGAACAAAAGCACGTTCCCAAATACAAAGTCCAGCATAAGCATAAGTAACGCCGAGACACAGACATACGAAATGAAGACAAGCACATAGACCTGTGCACGCTAAAGAGGCTACAGAGGCGCGAACATACAGTAAAGCGTTATCAACAATACAGTTCCAACATCGAGCATAAACAAGAGATAATTCTGTGCATAAGAAATCCAATTTTCTTTCATTAATATTTCACAAATATTATTACAATCCACATCGCGGCATCAAACACGGAAATACAAGTCTATAGTCAACAGTTACGAGGGCGTGGAAACCCTCCTTCATAAACAAAAGTAGTAGAACGAGGGTTAGGGTTTCAAACCCTTAACAAAGTTCTATACAGCCCACGACCGAGCCACACTATACAATCAATGGACCAAGAAGCTAGATTTGTTCGCAAATCGAAAGAATTGCAAATGAACAGGCCGAGCAAAATAATATCAGAACCAAAACCCTTCGACAGACAGAGTCAACAAGGAAAGATCCTATCGGGTCTATTTGAGGAAGGGGCCGAGGGTTACACTCATTGGAGACCAGAGACTTGCAAGAGAAACACAATAATGCATTAGCAACAAGGGTTTGAGAATGAGACAGCGAGTGTAGAAACTGTTAGAAAAGGAATGTGAGTACCAAATAAACTCACCCTCTCGACAGTAAAAACTGGGCAAGAAGAATTACCCTTGACTGCGGCCATTGCTAAACCAGAACCCTGCTAACAAGGAGCCGAGTCCATTAGTACAAAGAAGAAATGAAAACATAATTTGTAGCAGAGAGAGATAACTTACCTTGCCAGAAGAAACAGTCGTGGATGGAAGGGTCCCATTGAGGCTGCGTCCTGAGCACAAGCACATACAAATTCAACAACAAAATATGCAGTCATTCCAGTAGCAGAGGAACTGTAAAAGAAGTTAAAGGGTCGAATAGGCAACCAGGAAGAAACAGCGAACAACAAGCTATCAAAGACACAGGGAAACCACATACAAATCAACTGAAGATGAGCAGAACGGAGCCAGTAAGGCGTAGACCAAGGAGAAACAACATTGTTGCATGACTGTAACTTACCAACAGAAGCCGCATTCGACGCATGCAACCATAACAACAACCATAATAGCAGAACAACAACAAACCCTCTCGGAGTCACAGAGCTCACAAACAAACCACGCAAAGTGCAAATGATCGGGAGAACCCAATACCCAAGGATTTGGCCAAACGCGGGACAGAAGCCTGAGGTCTGGACACTTGTCCTCTTGGCGTACCAAAACATTAAAACAACAATAAAGTTCCAACCTAAATATCTGCACTAAACACTGATTAACCATTTCATTATGCATAAATCATTGTAATCAACAGTTGCTAGATTAGTATGTGATTAGTGATGATCCATAGGCTAAGCATATATTGTTAATCACCCCGGACAGTCAATTAATTAAAGGCTATACATCATATAGAGGGCTGATCCCATCATAGTGGTATCAGAGCAGGATTTAGAATTGGCTTGAGAAATGGAGGTAGGAAGACGAGGTCGTGGAAGAGGTGTTCGAAGGATAGCAGAGGAAGGATTGAGAGGAGATCTGAATCCTTACAGCTCGTTTGGAGGCAGTTGAAGCAGGGAGAAGAAGGGACCCAGAGATAGGAGATGATAGCGAAGAGGAAGTTGTAGCGACAACAAATGGATCGGATGAAGAAGGACCGAAAATGAGACTGTTGAGGTCGGTCTTATTAGCAAGCAGCAAACCCAAACCAGAACTCCCAAATTATGATGGCAGTTTGTCCACAAAGGTTCTGTTGGACTGGATCAGTGAGCTGGATAAGTATTTTGAGTGTGAAGAGGTCAGTGAAGACTGTAGAGTTAAGTTTGTTGCGACAAAGTTGAAGGGACACGCAGCCCTTTGGTGGGACAATGTCCAAAGAGAGAGAAGGAGGTTGAGCAAGTTGCCGATCAAGAAGTGGTCAAGGATGGTGGCCAAATTGAAAGGCAGATTTTTGCCTAAGGATTACCAGATTGCACTACACAGGCAAGTGCAGAATCTAAAGCAGAAAGGGATGACAGTAATGGAGTACACTGAAGAGTTTGACCGAGTGAACTTAAGGTCCGGTTATACAGAGGATACCCTGGAGAAAACAGCCAGGTATGTAAATGGTTTAAGGTTATAAATCTTAGATGAAATTAGTATTCTTTCTCCAAAAAAAATTGAAGAAGCATATCAGAGTGTTATGAAAGCAGAAGAGAAACTTGTTAGAAAACAAAATGCCAAGAGAGGACGGGGAACCGGCAGAGGAAGAGGACAGTCTTATGGTAGAGGGTGAATTGCTAGCAGTAATGAAGAAGGCAGTAGTTCTAAAGCTTTTGGAATAGCAAAAAAAGGTGAAAGCACAAGAGGCGGTAGGCCATATCAGCGAGGCAGGGGAAATGGCCGAGGCAGAGGAGCTAGTTTTCAATGTTACAGGTGTCACAAGTGGGGACACCGATTGTTTGAGTGCCCTGAGGTAGAACAAGCTGGACAGAGAGATGCGTATGTCGTACAACCAGAAGAAGCAGAGGCACCTCCCCAAGAAGCAGAAAATGCTCCAGAAACAGGGGAAGCCCTAGTTTTGAACAAGGTGTTGCTGAAACCAGCCAAAGAAACAACTGAACAAACTCAGCTGAAAGCTTTGTTTTAGATGGTTTGTAAGTCACACTGTAAGTGATGTAAGCTGATTATTGATAGTGGAAGTATGGATAACTTGGTGGCCACAGAGATGGTGGAAAAGATGGGGTTGAAGCAGTTCAAACACCCCACCCCTTACAAAGTTTCATAGCTGCAAAAAGGCCATTAGTTGCTGGTAGATGAGCAATGCGAAGTGGAGTTTCATATCAGCAGATATAAGGATAAGGTCATTTGTGACATAATGCCGATGGATGTATGTCACATACTGCTAGGCAGGCCATGGCAATATGACAGGAAGGTGGTACATGACGAGAAGACAAACTGTTATAAGTTTGTCAAAGATAGGATCAAGCACACGCTTGTGCTTATCAAGGAGGAAGAAACAACAGGGACAAGTGAGACAAGAGTATTGTTAATGAGTGGGAAACAGTTTCTAAAACAAATTGAGGACAACAAGGTGAGCTATGTTGTTGTTAGAAGAGCGAAGATGGTGCTGCTACACATAGAGGTGTCAGATTTGCCCACAGAAATTCAAAAGATGTTGCAGGAGTTTACTGATATAGTGGTGGATGACTTGCCAGATAAACTGCCCCTAAAAAAGCATAAGTCATCATATTGACTTTATACCCGGAGCAAGTTTGCCAAATAAGGCAGCATATTGGATGAGCCCCAAAGACAATGAGGAGATTAGAAAGCAGGTGCAGGAACTGCTAGACAAAGGGTTGATAAGGGAGAGTTTGAGCCCTTGCGCAGTTCCAATAGTTCTCGCTCCCAAGAAAGGAGGAGAATGGCGGATGTGCACAGACTCGAGGGCCATCAACAAGATCACCATCGGGTACAGATTTTCACTGCCACGGATGGACGACATGATGGATTGCCTAAGTGGGGCAGCATATTTTTCTAAGATCGATTTAAAAAGTGGGTATCATTAGATTCAAATTCAAAAGGGGGATGAGTGGAAGACAACCTTCAAGACTAACGAGGGACTGTATGAGTGGCTGGTCATGCCATTCGGACTGAGTAATGCACCCAGTACCTTTATGCGGTTAATGAATGAAATGTTGAAGGAATACATCGGGAAGTTTGTGATAGTGTACCTGGATGACATATTAATTTTCAGCAAGACAAGGGAGGAACACTTTCAACATGTTCGAAAAGTGCTGGAAAAATTGCAGCAGAATAAGCTGTTGATAAATCTGAAAAGGTGTACTTTTTTGCAAAAAGAGTTGGTTTATTTGGGCTTCGTAATAGCAGAAAACGAGCTGAAAATGGATCGGAGAAGATTGCAACGATAGTCAATTGGCCATCCCCGAAAAGCTTATTTGAGGTACGTAGTTTCCATGGGCTGGCGAGTTTTTACCGAAAATTTATAAGAAATTTTAGTGAAATTTTCACACCTATATTGGACACTATCAAAAAAGCCAGTCAACCTTTTCGATGGACTAATGCAACAGAGAGGAGTTTTCAGCTACTAAAGAAGAAAATCATAGAGAGACCGATCCTGAGATTGATAGATTTTAAAAAGCTTTTTTAGGTTCACTGTGATGCAAGCGGTACGGCTATTGGGGCTGTACTTAGCCAGGAGGATAAACCTGTTGCATTTTTCAGCGATAAGTTGAATGAAAGCAAGCAAAAGTATTCATACTACGACAAGGATTTCTATGCTGTCGTCCAAGCACTTAAGCATTGGATACACTATTTGCTGCGGAATGAATTTGTTTTGTTCTCGGATAATTCTGCACTGCAGTATGTGATGCAACAACACAAGTTGAATCACAAACATGCTAAGTGGGTTGAATATTTGCAGAGTTTCACCTTTGCGTTGAAACACATCAATGGGCAGGCCAACAAGGTGGCAGATGCGTTGAGTAGGAGAGCCTTACTCTTGTAGGAGAGTAGTATACAAGTGTTGGGTTTTGAGCACTTGAAAGATTTGTATCAGGCTGACACAGATTTTAAGGAGGCCTACGAGGCATGTCAGAACCCTTTAGTGAGAGATAATAGTCCATGGTTGGACTATAACTTGCAAGAAAAACTGTTGTTTAGAGGAGGACAACTATGCATTCCTGACTGCTCGATGAGAGAGAATATTATTAGGGAGAAGCACAGTGGAGGTTTAGCCGAACATTTTGGCATAGACAAGACATTAGAGCAGTTCAACCATTTTTACTTTTGGCCAAAAATGCGAAGGGATGTACAAAGATTTGTGACCAGATGTAAAGTGTGCCAGTTAGCAAAAGGTCATAGTGAAAACACGGGACTTTACACACCATTGCCCATTCCAAGTAGACCATGGGACTCAGTCAGCTTGGACTTCATCTTGGGTGTACCAAGGACACAACGGGGTTATGAATCGGTGATGGTAGTAGTGGACAGGTTCTCGAAGATGGCGCATTTCATCCCTTGCAAAAAAACCAACGATGCCACTCCCGTGGCCCACTTGTTCTTTATAGAGATTGTCAGGCTACATTGTTTGCCTAAGTCTATTCTCTCTGATAGGGATGTGAAGTTCACAGGGCACTTTTGGCGCACCCTGTGGAAGAAGATGGACACGCAATTGGGTTACAGCTCTGCTTATCACCCGCAGACTGACGGGCAAACAGAGGTGGTAAACAGAAGTCTGGGGAACTTGCTACGAAGCTTGATTAGTGAGAATTAGCGGATGTGGGATCGAGTACTTTCCCAGGCAGAGTTTTCTTATAACAACTCGCCCAATCGCAGCACGGGTTGCAATCCTTTTCAGATCTTGTATGGTATGCACCCTCGCGGAGTGCACGAACTACGAGATCTGGGACAGCAGGAGAGAAGGAGTGCTGACGGGGAAGACTTCGCTAATGCAATGAGAGATTTGCATGAGCAGGTGAAAATCAAATTGGAGGACAGTAGCCAAAAATATAAGCAGCAAGCAGATTTGAAATGGAGGGAAGTGCAGTTTAATGTGGGAGATGAAGTCCTCGCGCATTTGCGCAAGGAATGCTTCCCTAGAGGTGCATACAACAAGTTGAAGTATAAGAAGATAGGTCCCTGCAAAGTTCTTCGAAATTTTTCAGCGAATGCCTATGAAATACAGCTGCCACCAGGGATAGGCATTTCACCCATCTTTAATGTAGCATACCTGTTTCCATACACTGCTGGTTCAGAGGAAGACAATACCACATGGCTTACACAGGACACCCAAGATGGAAGTGAGACTTGGATGAGACAAATGCCTTACGTTCAGCCTCCAGAGATTGAGAGGATCCTCGACACTCAGGTGGCTAAGCGAACTCGACGGAAGGAGTATCTGCAATACCTGGTCAAGTGGAAGAACCGTCCTATTGAGGACAGTTCGTGGCTTGATGCCGGGAAGATAGAGAAGAAGGGTCATTCAGTCGAGAAGCTCATGGACCGGAGTCATGAATTTTTCTTACCCCAGGAGCCTGATGCAGGAGCATCCAGCTAGGGACGCCATGACCGGGTGTTAGTCTTAGCTAAGGAGGAGAAGTCATCAACAAATTGAATTTTGTTTGTGTTTGTTAATTAAAGACAGTCTTAGGAGTCTGTTTCATGTTTTGTTTTTGTCTGTTAAAGAGTAGTTAAGGATAGTACAGTTAGGGACAGTACATTTAGGTAGAAACAGTTGCAGACACTTGGTTGTCTGGTCTTTTGTGAAATTAATTTTCTAGTTGTTTACTTTAGATAAAAAATAACAAAATAACCGAAAAGAAAATATTGTCATTGTATGTTACAGAACGAAAAGATCAAATAGCAAGATAGTTAATAACTGCATAACCAAACAAGCAATTTCCAACAATTTGCTAACTGTATTGCAAGGAACTATAAAATAATTGTACACAGCATGGACGGGGTTCATTCTTTCCAACAGAGTATAATAATACAAAACAAAGGCATTTTCTTCACATTCTATTTCTCTTGAATCCATCTGAATTGACTATTGTATCTCCTATAATCTATTTCTTTTTACATGCAATATTAGAACAGATAGAGAAACTATCGAATTCCTTCCTGAACAGAAGCGCGTTCCCAAATACAAAGTCCAGCAGAAGCATAAGTAAAGCCGAGACACAGACATACGAAATGAAGACAAGCACATAGACCTGTGTACGCTAAAGAGGCTACAGAGGCACAAACATACAGTAAAGCATTATCAACAATACAGTTCCAACATCAAGCATAAACAAGAGGTAATTCTGTGCACAAGAAATCCAATTTTCTTTCATTAATATTTCACATATATTATTACAGTCCACATCATGGCATCAAACACGGAAATACAAGTCTATAGTCAACAGTTACGAGGGCATGGAAACCCTCCTTCATAAACAGAAGTAGTAGAACGAGGGTTAGGGTTTCAAACCCTTAACAAAGTTCTATACAACCCACAACCAAAGCCACACTATACAATCAATGGACCAAGAAGCTAGATTTGTTCACAAATCGAAAGAATTGCAAACGAACAGGCCAAGCAAAATAATAACAAAACCAGAAACCCTTCGACAGACAGAGTCAACAAGGAAAGATCCTACTAGGTCTATTCGAGGAAGGGGCCGAGGGTTACGCTCATTGGAGACCAGAGACCTGCAAGAGAAACACGATAAGGCATTAGCAACAAGGGTTTGAGAATGAGACAACGAGCGTAGAAACTGTTAGAAAAGGAATGTGAGTACCAAATAAACTCACCCTCTCGACAGTAAAAACTGGGCAAGAAGAATTACCCTTGACTGCGACCATTGCTAAACCAGAACCCTGCTAACAAGGAACCGAGTCCATTAGTACAAAGAAGAAATGAAAACATAATTTGTAGCAGAGAGAGATAACTTACCTTGCCAGAAGAAACAGTCGCGGATGGAAGGGTCCCATTGAGGCCACGACTTGAGCACAAGCACATACAAATTCAACAACAAAATATGCAGTCATTCCAGTAGCAGAGGAACTGTAAAAGAAGTTAAAGGGTCGAATAAGCAACCAAGAAGAAACAGTGAACAACGAGCTGTCAAAGACACAGGGAAACCGCATACAAATCAACTGATGACTAGCAGAACCAAGCCAGTAAGGCGTAGACCAAGGAGAAACAACATTGTTGCATGACTATAACTTACCAACAAAAGTCGCATTCGGTGCAAGCAACCATAACAACAACCATAATAGCAGAACAACAACAAACCCTCTCAGAGTCGCAAAGCTCACAAACAAACCACGCAAAGTGCAAATGACCGGGAGAACCCAATACCTAAGGGTTTAGCCAAACACGGGACAGAAGCCCGAGGTCTGGACACTTGTCCTCTCGGCGTACCAAAACATTAAAACAACAATAAAGTTCCAACCTAAATATCCACGCTAAACACTGATTAACCATTTCATTATGCATAAATCATTGTAATCAACAGTTGTCAGATTAATATGTGATTAGTGATGCTCCGCAGGCTAAGCATATATTGTTAATTACCCTAGACAATCAATTAATTAAAGGCTGTACATCGTATAGAGGGCTGGTCCCATCACTTTCAGAGGTTCATATGTGACCCTCGCTCCTAGTTATTTTCCTCTCTTTATGCATTGATATGGCATAATTTTGTGGGTGTCTTGGCCTTTGGCTCGGCCATTTCATGTGCCTAGTGTCCTAAGGTACTTTGGTTCTTCGGGATTCAAGCATGGCGATGGTTTTTTGAGTCGGGGGAGTTTTGGGCCTTTTTCTGGTGGTGGTTTGGGGGGTTTCGTTGTAACTATAGCGGCTAGCTCATGGGTTGTTGTTACCTAGTTGTATATAATTCTATTTGGGTGGGTCGATTGGGACTCTAGTCTTTTATCCCACCTTATTGGTCGTCAATGCCTCGTCAAAGGATGTGAAACCCTAAGGGTGTTGGCGGTTTTAGTCAAGAAGGTTGATTACATGCCCAGACCCAAGCTCAGGAAGCAACTACCATTTTTTATTCAACGAATTCTCCTGGCATCCGAGAAACTTATGCCATTGATGATCGCCAGACATCCTCAGATTCAAATATTTTGGAGGAGGTTTCCAATTGGCTCCTTGACCCTAGCCATAATAGGGGGAGATAGAACCATACTTGCGTTATGTTACCCTCCATAATAAGGGGAGATAGAACCATACTCACATTACGTTACCCTCCATTAGCAGATGAACACTCTTTTGGGTAGAGTCTTGAATGAAAAACATGAAGATTGAAATGACATTATTTCTTCCTTGAACAAGATCCAGAGGGTGCAACATTACTTGCGGTTTTATCTGGAAAGGTTGGATGCTCACCTAACTCACTTGGAAAGCCACCTCCAATGTCAACTTAGGCCTTCTACACTACCTAGTTCAAGTGCAAACGATCTTGCTCCTATGACTTCTTCTTACTCTTGACCTCTGACTACGCTTCTTTGCAGTTATTTTGTTTTACCATGTAGCCCAACTTTGACTTGGCATTGTTGTGGTCAGATATAATTAATCTGTGATTGTTAATCTTTCTCTTAATTTATTGGCCAACATATTTGTTTTCATTGAGGCAAAGTGTCCATTGAGGCTCGCAACTTTTTGAACTATGAAATTATAAGTGATGTATCACGAAATTTGAAAATAATACAAAACTTAACTTGAAAAATAAAAAAAAAATATTGAATAAATAAATAAATAAAATATTAAATTGTAAATAAGAGTAATATTTGATTTTTTAATAAAATAAATTAAATGATATTAAAAAGTATATATGTTTATTAAAAATAATCTTGATTAAACAAGACACAAGCTTTCTTGTGAATATCACTGATGGTATTCGGCAAGAAAGAGAGATTACATTTTTATTAGTTACTAGTAAATCATTTTAAATATTGCGTTTTAAACCAATAATAGTGATAAAAAATTATTGTTAGTTGAATTTATCTTTTATATTTGGGAAGAATAAATTTATTATCTTTAATTAAATTTAATCGTTGCAAATAATATCCGAAACTCATAATGAGTATATTATTATAATAATTTACTAGTGTATAAGTATAATAATTTTGAATCTTATTTTCAAATAACTTTGAATTCAAAATAATATCTTAGCCTTGATATTATTTTAATATAATTATAAAAATACCATGGGGTCTTGGATAGGTGGTGATTGGGCGCTTTGTTAAGACACCCCTTGATGTGAAGTCATTGGTTCAATTCCTTAACATAATTGAGATGATATAATGAACATGATGAATGTTAAGACACTCCTTGACGTGAAGTCATTGGTTCAATTCCTTACCTTAATTGAGATGATATAATGAACATGATGAATAATAAAGATGTAATCCTTCCAAACTTACATTTTTTTTTATAAAAATAATTTTTAATATAATTATAAAAATGAAAAATAAAAAATTTGAAAATGATTATTACAACCATATAAATATATTAGGTATTACCAAAATAAATATATCATATAGTTATTGCTCTATGTGGACCCACAAGTTGGTATACATGTATTGTCAAAGAAATAAAATATCAATTTCAGGGAAATCGTTTCATGTCAATAATTCCTTTCCACTATTACTATCCTTTCCTCGAATTGTTTATTCTATCCTAAGAAGATTTGATAAACACAACAAAATCTTCTTTAATGATTTGGAAAAATATATTTAAAACCTTACACAATCTTCTTTTATGATTTGGAAAAATATTATTAAAACCTTACACAATCTCTGCAGTTAAACCTTACACAATCTCCACGCACATAAATGGTTCAATGTCTTGTCATCATGACCTAGTTGTTGTCTATAACACGCATTTTCCAAAAAATAAATAATGTTATCTATGCGGATAATCATGAAACATCGACACTTATCCGGGAACTAATTTCCATTTTCCAAAAAATAAATAATGTTATCTATGGGAATAATCAGCAATCAGGGGCACTTATCCTGGAACTAATTTCAATGGAATAGATGCAAGAATAAACGGTATACTCCAATATAGGTACAGTAATGATTTATTTTGAAGATACTTAAATATGTTAGGAAGAATAGAGTATAGTGGATGAATTATTGGAAAATAGTAATATATTATTATTATAATTATATAAGCTAAATGATTGATGAATATTGATAATGTATTTAGTGATTTGGTTAATCATTAATCTGTTATTTTAATGTATTTAAAGGAGTTGTTATTGATTTTTGTATATAATTATATCATATTGGTCAAATCATAAATTGTGGGTATGGTTTGTTCTTTATGAAAGGCCAATGCTTATAACAACAACAACACATAATGGACTTTCGCCACTCAAATAGATTTTTGTGGCGATAATTCTATTGTTATTAAGTTGTGTGTTTGGCTTGCCATTAAAGGTCAACATCTGCAATATCTGCAATGACACTAACACACAATGGATTCTTGCAACGATAATTCTACCATTAACTCTCGCATGAGTTTAACAATGGATGACCAAGATTAAAAGGGAAAATGACGATTAAACATATCCCATCATTCAATCAAGAACCTCTCATCCAATTCCAATATATACTCACTTATTAGAATAATGAAATACATGCAGTGGAATAAGGTACCTCATATACAATGAGATTCAATGAACATAACATAGTAGTTAAGTTTATCAAAGTTGAGTTAGGATTACATCGTACTTTGAGAGATTATATCAAAAAAATGGTTTAAACTAAATTATTTTTCAAATAATTTTGAGAGACGTAAAATTAACTAGTAAAGAATCAATACAACATTCAAAAGCAACCCAAAAAGTACACCATTCCACTGTCTCTTTGTACAAGTAAAACTTGCTTCCACATATGATATAAAAGTTTAAACGAAATTACCTTTGGATATTTCGTTCATTTGCGACTAGCAATTGTTTGTTGATCTTATTTTATGTATTAAAGTTTTTAGAGTTTCAAACCACCTCAAATCTATCTACACAGGGTGAGAAAATCTATCATAACTCAGTTGTCAAACCAGCCGTGAGGACAACCATCTCTAGCTGCTATCCGCAAATGCACGCTGATTCATCACTGTTATTCAAGGAAAACCACGCCACCTGGAATAATCTGCTGGTGGTCCGTAAGGGGGCAGAGTTTCACTCTTGCCATATGCCTTTGGCCTTGGGCTTTTACCCTGTTTCCTTGCATCCAAGGAAGACAAGCTCTTAGCCAAACAGAAACAATTTTAAGGCATAATCCAAACCCAAACTACCTTATATCTATATAAATATATTAACTTAAAATTTCAAAAATATTTTGTTTTAAATCATTGTTGTTAAATCTATAGAAATATATTAATTTAAAATACTGTTAATGTTTAATATAACTTTACTTTATTTAACAATATCAGTAGTTAATAAAGTTCAAAACATGAAACTTCAATTTTATAGAAATGAAGTAGCAAACTTTAATTAACCGACCTCGCCATAAAGACAAAAGCGATGTCAACATTAATAACTAATAATGTTACCAAACTTGAAACTTCAATTTTATAAAAATGAAGCAGCAAAGATTAATTGACCTCGACGTGAGGCCAAACACGACCATCAAATCAGTGGTTGGTTGAACAAAGTTCCAAAGAATTTCGAGCATGTCATTTAAAAAGGCACATGATATAGACTTAATATAATAGACGGGAAACGAATCAACTTGTGGACCAGAAAAATAAAAAGTGGTGGCGAGTCAATTACACTAGTCCCTTTAGATAATAAGTGGTGGCAAGTCAATTACAATAGTCCCTTTAGGCTGAAAGGTGAAGACAAAATAAATAAATAAAGAGGATGGACAATCATAATTCTAGAAGGAAAGATTTAAGATAAAGATAATGCTTAATAATAATTCTAGCCATATGAATAATTTATTCAAAATAAAAGTGAATTTTAAAGGAGGTTGTAATTTTATTAAATTTTAATAAATATATGTAATAGGGGATATTTGTTCTAATAGTTTAACTAGTAAATTTATATAGTTTTTCATTTGAGGTGTTATAAGAATGAATGGGAAAATTAAATTTAAATGAAAATGATTGAAGATATTAATTAATTAAGGTAATTTTATACGGATAAAAGTAATAGTAATAATATAAGATATAAATTATTTTAGTGATGTATCATGTAGTGATTTGGTGAAAGAGGTCTGAAGGAGTAGACATGAAGTTAAGGTTTGTAATGATTGTAACATGGAAATGAGGTTCAAGTGTGTAGGCAATGTGATTGGAGTTCTAGGGTCTCTTGACGGATTCATGGAGTCAGACTTAATTGACTTTTATCTTAGCCTCAGTCAGATGGATATTTTTCCCTTAGATTCAGAGTTTACACTACCTAGGGCGGAAACATGAAGGTCATCTAGGGTTTTGAATAGGGGCATGGTAACTGTTGGGGAATTTACCCATAGCGATTTGTCGATTACTTGCTGGGATTTTGGCAATCTTGGTTTCCTTTCTTTTGGGATACCATTGGGTTCACAACTTTACTCACTTTCTCAAGCAAACTACAATGGTTTGGAATTGGTGGTGACAGGACAGGTTAATGTATTGGTTCCTCCCCTCTTGGGGGGTTTAAACTCCCCTTCTTTGGGGTCATTAATTGGTGGTTTTTAGTCATTAGAGTTAGATTATTTTCTCGTTTTTTTGTAGGAAGGGGAGAAAGCTTCTTTCTCGGTTGCAGTAGGGGGTTTTTATCTATTAGTTGTTGGTTTGGTCTTCGAGGTTGAGCTAGTCTCGAAGGGTTTCCAGATGGATTTGAGAAACCTTTTGAGAACTTTCTTGATGGATGGGGATGAAGGTGCTCTTCCTATTGGGACAATAGTATCTGAACAACAAGTTAGGGATGGTGAGGGCAAAGAAGCTTCACACTTGTCGGTTAAAGATTAGTTGGGTTCGGGCTTCGAAATAAAAAAGGATAAGGTCCTGCGAAGTGAAAAGCACCCAATTACTTATACCCTCATCTTGGGTGTTGACACTGAGATGGAGGAGGCCAAATATTTAGCGGAGAAGACTCTGGTTAGTTAGGCCAGAGGGAGGAAATTCAGTAATTGGACATTGTGTGAATGGCTCTAGGTAGAGATTGGCCCCAAGGTAAATTCCTCTCTAGAGATTTTTATGTTAGCTAAAGGGTGGATTCAACTCAACTTTGGTTCTCATGAGGAGGCAAAGGCTATAACAAAGCATGTTTGGTCAATTGATTCTACACCTATCACATTTAAGCTTTGGTCATTGCTTTTCAATGCAATTAGGGAAATGTTAGATGTGATGTTGATATGGGTTCAACTGTCTGGGCTCTCGTTCAATATGTGGAATGAAAAGATTTTCGAGGATCTCGACAAAAACATTGGGGTTTTCTTAAAAGTAGATTATTCGTTTAAAGAAATAAGGAATATGTTAATGGCTCAGATTCTAGTCAATCTTGATTTGAGAAAAGGCCTTTATTGAAACTATTAATATTGGCAAAGGCTATGAGTAGCTTCAAATTCTTGACTATGAAGGGGTGTCGTTTAGGTGCAAATTTTGCCATAAATATGGGCACACAATCTGCCATTATTGTCTCCTTTTCAAAAAAGGCTTGGCGCAAGGAGGAGCAAAGAAGAAAATGAAGGTGGTTCAAGGGTCTGATTTGGAGGCTTGCTTGAAGGAAGGGTTAACGAACCCTAGGTCGAAGGATATTGATATGGAGATGCCTCCTGCTTTCGGCCTCCCAGTATTAGGTTCGTCACCTCAGGAAAGGTTCAAGGATGTCGATCTTTCTTCTCCGACTACGCATCCTCCAAGTTCTCTTTCTCTCCCTCCTGCTATCTCTCCCTTTCTATTTATTTTTCGACTACGAGGTTTGATTGGAATCATGACTCTAGGGGGTGGAATTTGGTGTGTCATAGTTTGTATCTAGGGTTTCAACTACTTAGGTCATTTTCCATGTTCCCCCTTTGTCATTGGATTTCTGCTTTTCGAGAGCCTCCACTTCTTCAGTTGTATATGGTTTCTCAGGGGATGTCGATGTTGGTGATATCCTTTATAACCTCCATTCTCGTCTAATTTTCTTCCCTCCCAATGGCTTGTCTGGGGGCTTAGGCAAAATAGGGTTGTCCACTTAGAAATCTTAAGGGAGGAAATAATCTTTGTCTAAGGCCATAAAAATAGTGAAGGAGGATTTGGCTTCTAACAAGCAATTATATATCACTAGGGCACTTAGACCGTTGAACACCCAAGGCATGGTGTCCTAATGAAATTTGTATCCTTCAACTATAGAGGTTTGGCAAGTTCCTCCAAAAAACTTGCCCTCAAGTGATTGGTCAAGGTTGAGGGACCAAATTTTATTTTCCTTTAGGAAATCTTGGGGGTTGGGGAGACATTCTCTAAGGTTCTAGAGTCAATATTGGAAGGATGGCATTTTATTGCCTTGGATGTTCATGGTCATTCAAAAGGTCTCGTTGTGGGTTGGGATACTCGAAATGTTTATGTTTCAACATTCTAGGGTGTTAATTTTGGGTTGGGGCTTGAAATTTTTTCTTTGGAATTGGGGGCGCCCATCCTTTATATTCATCTTTATGGGCCCTGTGAAGGTTTTCAGTAATTTTGGAACCTCATTTTCTATCTGAAGATGTTGGAGGTTGAGAATCTGATCATTAGTAGGGATTTAAATTTTTCTTTGGGTGTTGTTGAGTCTCGAGGTCCAAGAGCCAAAGTTGACACTTTTTCTAATTTTTTTGTCAACAAACTTAAAGATAAAAATCTATTGGACATTGAACCTTCAAAACTAAAACCCTCGTGTACTGGATCATCATATTACTAAAATGATTGATATATTTTTATTGGTGGAAGCATTGGTGGAATGTTTCAATAATATCCGTCAATGGATTTGGTTTGGGTGTGAGTCTGACCACTTGCCCATTTTGCTGGAGATAAAAAAACCCTAGCCCCAAGCCTAGTTTCCCTTTTAAATTAAACTCCTCCCGGATTAAAGACGAAGAGTTTGTTAACTTGTTCAAGGAGGGTTGGTTCTCTTACACCCCCAATTGTGGAATCTTAATTGCCCAACATTTTGAAGATAACCTCAAACGGGTCAAGAATTTGGTTGTGGTTTGGGCTTAAGCATAAATGAATAAGGGAGGTGCAAGAGCTATTTGACATCATAAGTAAAATTATTGACGTACTTGATTCTAGGGATGGGGAATTCCTAAATGTCGAAGCTATAGATTCTTTGGTTCATTTGGAGTCCCATAGGAAGGCCATTCTTAAGACTCAAGAAGCAGCATGACGACTGAAAGTAAAGCCATATGGCATGAAAGTGGGGATGAAAACACATAATTCTTCCAGGATTTACTAAGGGAAGGAAGATGGTAAATGCAATTTGCAGCCTTCAAGACGAGGAGGGAAGGGAGGTCACAAATTTTAAGGGCCTTACCTTTGTTGGGTGTGCTTATTTTTAGAAGTCATTCAAAGAGTTTGGTCAGGTTAACATTTCCAAAGTAATAATGATTTCTCATTTATTTTCCAGGTTCATGGAGGATGAAGATAATAGAGCATTGGTGGAGGAATCTTATATGAAGAATTGAAGGTTGTCCTTTCTAGCTTTCAGAAAGATAAAAGTCCCAGGCTCGATGGTTGGGGAATTGAGTTCTTTGAAGGGTTTTATGAAATTATTGGCTCTGACTTACTGGTAGTGGTAAATGAATCCAAAAGGGAAGAAAGGGCCTTGGATGCTTTCAACACAATTTTCATTGCCCTAATTCTCGAAGTGGACAAACCTTCTTCTTTTGAGGACTTTCATCCTATCTCCCTTTGTAATAATATATACAAGGCTATTTCTAAAGTTGTCATTAGAATATTAAAGCCTATTTGTCAAATTCTATTTCAAATAAACTATTCAGCTTCCTTGAAGGGGAAATCATAAAACTTGCACTTTCTAAGGCATATGATCATGTGTTACACATAAATTTATCGCCATGACACTTGATTAGTTTATGGATATTTTTACTATCCATGAACATGTTGAAACCAACTCCCATAGAAGTCAAACAACTCAATATATGTTGAAGTACATGAGATATTTGGGTCAAATAGCTCTCACACCTTGTTAAGTTCCTCTTGTGCCAATTTCTCTAGAGTTTCCTGCTCATGCACTGAAAATTGACTCTGAGAACAGCGTAGAGTTGTGCTCTGTCTGTAACTATAAACTTGTGCAAGTGAATTCTAGAAAGTAAAAATAAAAAGTACATTCTAGAAACATAGTTGGTCAAATATTTCCCAACTGAATGCTTCCAGGTGATGATTATTCGAACTATAACCCTAAGATGCATTTCCATCCCTTTTCTCATGGTAACCTCATCCCTCATTAAAGGAGGTTCATCCTCTTCTTAGGGATCTGAAACTTCCTCCCCTTTGGTCTATAAAAGGACTAAAGGGTTGAGGGATGGGGGGAGGTCAGAATTCAAAGAATACAAACTTAAGCTATTGGTTTGAGATTGGAGAGATTGTCAGCTAAGGAGGAGATTGAAGGCATTTGAGAGGGACCTCATGGGATCAAGGCGAAGGTTGTAACGCTCCTCTTATCTTTTGATTAATACAAATGATCATTAGGCTAAGTTTTTTGGACTATTATATCACATGTGCTTTTGATCCTTTTATGGTTTATGTTTGCAGGTCCTATCAAACATTGAAGAACGTGTTGGGTGTGGAGCCTGATTATCTTCTATATTCAAAAGTACCGCCACATTGGACCCCAGTTCAAAATGGGGGCG
>APFE030180320.1:0-10154 GCA_000404065.3 Pinus taeda | reverse complement strand
ACCCTTCAAAAGTTGGTTATTCTTCCTCCCCATTGCTTTCTAAAGGTTTTTCAGTTGATGTTCCTCTGTTTGTTTCTTTTGTTCATGTACCATCTAATGGGTATTGCTCAGGGCAGGGGGGTTATTCTCCTATAGTTTTAAGGTTTGTTCCAAATGGCTCTCAGGTGGTTCTCTCTTAAGCTAAGATGGGTTCTTTCCCCACTCATAGGTTCTTGGAAAGTTGTGTCCTGCTAGGGGGATCACTGGGTTTTTCGAAGTTTTTTTCCTTGAATCCTCTAGTGGAGGTAGGGTTTCAATCTGAATGCTTTCTGTAGGAAGTTGTATATTCTCAAGATTTTCTTGTCTCCTGTGTTGGGTTCCACAATGGTGTCAAAGTCATTTTAGTGGTGATTCCAAAAAACTTCTTGGGATATTCATAGGTTTTTTACCAAGGGCTTTCTTTGGGTAATTCCCTTTGCTGTGATAATGTTGTAGGTGATTTGGGGACTCTCATTGTAAACAATGAGCAAGGTTTTGTGGCGGGTTCGGTTTTTGGCCCCTCAAGTGATGCAGGGGATGATCCACAGGTGTAGGCCTCACTATAAAAGGTGGGGAAAAAGGTAAAGTGCACAAAGGTTAATGAAGAGGTGAAGAAGCTAACCTTGGGGGTCAGGCTGCACCTGGATGAGGTTATGGAGATAGCCAGTAAATTTTTGGTAGGAATGGTTAAGGGCTAGAAGTATTCGGTGGAAAGATAGAAACTTCAGGTAAAGAGAGAATGAGGGAAATTATTGCCTTCTCTTCCTGTGGTTAACACCCTAACTAGAGGATGGGTTGTGCTTCAGTTATCCTCAGACACAGAAGCTAGTTGGGTTCTGTGGCATTTTTGGAATATAGAGGTATCTCCCATTTGTTTAAATTGAAGGTCAAAAGAAAAGGTCTAGGCTAGTCAAGGGATTGTGGCGGGAAGACAATTGTCCTTAATTGGGGTCCTTTGTGTTAATTTTTCAGATTGTTCTATGTTGAATCAATTACTTTAGCCCAATTCACACTTAAATTAGCAATATTTCAAATTACAATTAGTATTTCCATTCATCAACAATAATTGAAGATAGAATAATAAATGCAATGACAAAAGAGACAATCAACACATCAACAAGAGACACGGGAAAAACCCCATAAGGGGGAAAACCCTTTGAAATTCTTCTTCTATTAGATTGTCATAAAATGTTCATCATAGAGTATAATGATCCCAATACAATATCCAATAAAATAACCCAATAAAAATTTGAAACAATTTTCTAGAGTCACTATGATACAAAGAGAAACCCTTCAACTTTCGGTCGACTATGGTCAACCTCAGTCAAATGTGAAACCCTACCTCAAAACCCCAATCACTCCCTTCAGGTTGACATGTGTGCAACTGAAGCATCACATTCACTCTCTTGGCCTATGTAAGTGTGTGTTTGTGGTTGATTTATCCCAAGGACATGAGAGTGACCAAAATACAAAGCCCTAATCCATACAAGACGCATACCTGAAACTTCAGACCCTATGCGAGCTTCCTCTGTCAAACTTAAGCGAACCAATTCAAAAAGAAAAGAAGAAGATGCTTAATTGGTGTCCAAATGAGCTCTAGGTCACTTGTATGTATAGGCTTTCAAGGATGACCAATAATGTCCATTTAATATGGAGGTTGACCTATCCAAATGTGTATGTGTGGGTACATAAATTCAAAAACCAACTTCTATTTGTCCAAATGAGGTGATATTTTGGTCAATTTTGGTCCTCTCGAAAAGAGGAATTCAATGCCATCATCATCTCGATCATATGAGATGTCCAAGGTGGAATTTGGTTATAGTTTCATTTTTTAATACTCCCTCTCAAATTGGGAGGATTCCACTTGTAAAAATTTGTCCATCTATCAATATGTTATTTTGTTGTCATATGTCCCATCTCTTCTCAACTCCATCTGCTGAAGCATTCTCGAATCTAAAGAAGAAGAATCATCAGGGAGAAAAATCTACCACCCTCTATCCATCGGGCTACTACCCAAAATCTTTGTCAGCAGGCTACTACTCAGAATCTCATGGGGTAGCTACTACTATGATTCCATATCAAGCAATAGGTGATGTAGGGGAGCTATTACTTAAATCATCCTATTACCTACCGATCTTCCCAGCAATGACCCTTAAGAGTCGTGTGGTAGAACACCTGCATCATAATCCTATCTTTGACAAAGATCCGTAAACTTACCAAGAGGTAAGGATCACACGCCTCCAAGCCTCCTCAACTCGTTGGCCAGATGGTGAGGGACAATCCCAACAAGCCTAGCTTGTGGGTATGATGCCAAATGGGGTATACTCTGCAAAGACCAAGATAGAGTGAGATACTACTCCAACCTTATGGGTAACGTTTACGAGTGAAACCCTATTGTCCAAAGATCCCTCAACCCTAGGAGCCCTCTATCTCAATTCCTCACCCTGGGAGCTTAAACAGGTGGGGAAGAGTTGGCTCAATGATATCGATTAACGATGCCCCTTATTAGGAAGGAGCACATCCATCAGTCTAAGTTGCTCTTTAAAGAAAAAGAACTTCCCTTTTGGTAAATCCTTGGTGAGAATATCTGCAATATTCTCACCTATTGATATGTGATGGAGTCGAACAACTCCTCTCTGCACCATGTCTCGAATGAAGTGATATCAAATTTCTATGTGCTTGGTCTTGTCATAAAATATAGGATTCTTTGTCAGACGGATCCCACTCTTGTTGTCACAATATATCACTATAGTGTCTATAACCTGCTCAAATAGTTCTCCAAAGAGCTTTCTCAACCAAATTGCTTCATAGCTAGCCATGCTAGGAGCAATATACTCTACCTCGGCAGTACTCAATGCTACAAAATTATGCTTCCTACTCATCCAAAATATCATAGTAGATCCAATACTAAAAAACCATCAAGATGTACTTTTCCAGTCGATAATGTTTCCTACCCAATTAGCATGAGTGTATCCATGCAGTTGAACATCTCTAGTAGAATATCTCAGAACAAGTGTGATCGTCCGATGCAAATATCTCAAAATGTGTTTGGTAGCAGTCTAAGGTGCATGGAGAGGCTTGGTCATGAATTGACTTATTATGTTCATTTCCATTAATGTGGCCTTTGACTTGCATTTTGTCATTCCAAATCTCTCTAATAGCTTCACAACATATTTTCCTTGTGAAAGGAAAAATCTCTCCAAGCCTCTACCACACCTCAAGGCCTAGAAAGTAGTTCATGAGTCCAAGGTCCTTCATGTCAAATTCAAAGGCTAGCTCCCTCTTACACTTGATTATTAGAGGCTCACTATCTATCAAGAATAGATTGTCAACATATAAAACCAAAATTAGTGGAATACCTTGGACTAGCTTGAAGCAGAGGTTGGGATCGACATTTCTTCTTGTGAATCCAAACTTCACCAATAATTGTCTATGCAAGTGTACCATGCTCCAGGGGCTTGCTTCAAACCATACAATGCCTTCTTCAATATGAAAACATGTGTCTTTCAATTCTCTACTTCAAATCCTTGTGGTTGCTCAACATACACTTCTTCTTGTAACATGCCATGGAGGAATGCAGTCTTCATGTCAATCTAATGAAGGGTCCATCCTTGAATTACAGCTAGGGAAACTATCAAATGAATGGTTGTATATTGAGCCATAGGTGAAAATATATCATCATAATATTCTCCCTCTTTCTGGGAGAAACCTCGAGCCACGAACCTTGCGTTGTATTTTTCAATGCTACCATCAACTCCATGTTTGATCTTGCATATCCACTTTGAATTCAGCACATATTTCCCCTTTGGTCTTGGCACAACATCCCATACATCATTCTTCATAATTGATTCATATTCTTCGGGCACAACATATTTCCAAACTTTTTCTTTTACAACTTCTTCGAATGTGGAAGGCTTGGCTTGAATCATAGTATTCATGGCAACAACATATCCCTAGTACCTGCATGGTTGCTTCCTTTCTCTAAATGATCTTTGAACGAGGACCTATTTCTCAGCATTTTGTAGAGTGTCACGTAGACAAAGTGGTCTCTTCCCAGTAGGAGGGTCACTTGGAAGAGGATCTAAGGGGTCCATAGGCTCCATGGGATCATCAATAATGTCAGTCTTAGACTTGGGCATGAAAGGACCATCTAGAATATCCATATCATCATTCTTCTTAGGAGGAGGAGGCGGAGGAAGGTCCCTTTCTTTTCCAAGGGCAACATCTTCGTTGAATCTAACATTCCCGCTAATTTCAACCTTCATTTGACCAGGAATATATATTCTAAATGCTTTAGAGTTTTAACAATATCCAACAAGCGTACATTTTCTTCCTATAACTTCCAATTTGTTCCTTTTGTCCTTGGGCACATGGAAATACATGAGACATCCAAATATGTGGAGATGAAAAATGTCAGACTTGACACCTGTAAACACTTCTTCCTTGGATGTTATCTCTTTGCAAGAAATGTTGGGATCGAGCTCAGATGTGGAGTCAATTCTGGGTGGCCTATTGTCGGGTTGGATTTTTCGAGTTGTTGATGCTCATGGTCGGTTTGGTGGTATGGCTACGGGTTTTAATCTAAAATTGATTAATGTAATTAGTGTGTGGGCTTGTGATGGGGTTATGATTGTTGATATCATTTCAGCAAAAGTCATAAGAGTTTTTAGATTTATCAATGTATATGGGCCATGTCGAGATCAAGCACCCTTTTGGGAAGCCCTATCAAAGAAGGATTTTTTATTGATGGAGAATATTATGCTAGGAGGGGACCTAAATTTCTTAGTGGGTCTGTAAGAAATAAGGGGTGAACATGCCCATGAGGATGTTCTATCATATTTTTTTTTTTGCATTGGCTTGATGTAAATAGTTTTGTGGATATTGGTTTCGTTAAAAATGGCCTGACATGGCATAATCGAAGGGTGGGGGGAAAGATGGTCACTTGGAGGCTTGATTAGTTCTTGTTAAGTCCTGCCCTGATATTGTCTTTCCCCTTGTTCTGTCAGTGGATTGGCTCAGGAGGTGTTTATGATCATTTTCCAATATTCCTAGAGTTTAGGAATGACTCTCATAAGCCAAAGGCCCCGTTCAAATTTAATTCGAGCTAGCCAAAAGATGAGGATTTTAGGGCTTTGGTTTGGGAACACTAGCACCATCTCTTTTAGGAGGGTGAGGATTTGTACGCTGCTCAATTTGTTGATAATTTTTCGCAGCTAAAAAATGCCACTATGGAAAGGCTCAAAAGGAGGATGAATCCCGTAGGAAGATTGAGGTAGAATTAGAGCAGTTGGAAGATATAAAACCATGGGTATGGATCTTTGGACTACAAGCTAAACATCATTTAGTTGGAAGCCTCTAGGGAAATAATTTTGAAGGCAAAGAAGGAGGAGTGTAGGTTGAAGAGTTGGGCAATTTGGATCCAGGATGGAGATGACAATACAAAATTCTTTCAAAACTTTGCAAGAGGAAGGAAAGTAGTTAATACTATTTGGGAGTCCAAGGATCTAGTAGGAGTATCGGCATCTAGTTTTACAGATCTGGAAAGGTTGGGTATAAATCATTTCAATAGGATTTTTAAAGCCCCTCAGGAAGCTTCATTAGCTGAGATTATTTCCATAGCTCGTCATTTCCCTCATTATGCGGATGAGGAAGTTAACCGGGATACGTTTTATCTTGTTACCAAAGAGGAACTAGGTAAAGTTTTACACAATTTCAAGCATGATAAAAGTCTTGGGCCTAATGAATGGTCATTAGAATTTTTTGTGGATTTCTATGAGTTGGTAGGAATGAACCATCTAAAGTTTGTTGAGGAGAGGTGAAGGTTGGGTCAGATGTATGTGGCTTTCAATTCTACGTTTATCACTCTCATTCCTAAGTTTGATGCTCCTATATCTTTGGAAGATTTCTGACCAATCTCTTTATGCAATAGTGTCTATAAAATTATTGAAAATTAATTGCATCCTACTTGAACCCTGTTCTTTCAAATTTTATCTCAAAGGAACAATTTTCCTTTCTAGAAAGTAGGAAAATCCATGACGTTATAGGGGTAGCTTGGGAGGTTTTACACAATTTGAAAGCTAAGAGATTCAAAGGTATGGTTTTCAAAATTGATTTATAGATGGCCTATGATAGATCCAGTTGGTTATTTATAAGGATTTTTCCTACCCATTTAGGCTTCAATTATGAATTTATCAGTTGGGTAATGGCTTGTGTCACTTCAGCCTATTTTGCAATATTAATCAACGGGTCAACATCAAATTTATTTCATGCATAAAGGGGTCTGTGGCAGCGTTGTCCCCTATCCCCTCTTCTTTTTTTATTGCTTGTCGAAGGACTCAATAAGCTTATTGATTTTACAAAATGTTGTGGTGATATAAAAGGTGTTATGGTGGTTAAGGGTTATTTTTGTTTCATTTGATGTTTGTTGATGATGTTTTATTATTCAACAATGGGTTCCAAAGAGATTTGTCTTTTCTAAAACATGTTTCAGACCTTTTCTGTAATGCTACTGGGATGGAAATAAATTCTTTAAATTCCTTCATCTAGGTGGCTCCAAGAATGCTCAAAATCCAAAAATAGCTCAAAAATTAAAGTCATCATATGGAAGCAAAACCAGGACCAAATTGTAGTGTTCGTCGCCTGATTCCAACAACATGAACGAAACTCAAATCCGAGTTGGTATGCTCAATTTATAGATGGTCAAAGTTCTGGTCCAACTTTGGCAAGTGGCAGTCCTAACGAGGCAACAATTTAGCAAAGTCCCAACACCCGGAACGAACAAATTTGTTGCCTACTTAATTTGCCTAATGGCCTTTAAAAACTGACGAACTAATTTTAAATAGTTGGTTGTTTTCTCACAAAGTATATAGTCATTTTTGCATGTTTTCTCGCCAAGAGTCCAACCACGCAATCTATTTCCCCATCTTAGCAATAGAGCTTTAGGCATCCAGCAACAAAGAATATTTAGAGAATATTTTGGAATCTAAAAGATTCCCCTAGAGGCTAATTGTTGACTAAGACAAAAGGATGTCAACTTTATAGTCATTTTCATAGAATTTTGTAGGGAGCGCAGTGGTGTGCTTAGAATCTTCATCAGAGCAGCAAATTTTTCGGCCATCTTCAGGAAAGAATCTTTGGGGGAATGTTTGAAATTCTTAAGGGTTTAGAATTTGATGGTGTCACAAAGGGGAAAAGTGTATAGACATTTGATACAATTTCGCGCCACGTATTCAACGGTGATGTCTATTTCAGCTGTTGAGCTTTGCATTTTTCAGCCATCCCCAAAAGTGGAGGTATATGATGAAGTTATGCCATGTCTTTCTTCTGATTTACTAAGATGATGTTTTTGTTGTTGAGATCCTAATTACCATTATGTTGAGGGATCCTTGTATGCCACATCTTGTGAGATTTTATTAGCTTGTCATGTTGAAGGAGGGCCCATTTCAGTGAGAGTTCCAATAGGAGGACGTCTCGTGGAGAGACATGCCACTCTTATGGAGGGTATTTGCCCATATTAGTGAGAGTTCCTGAGAACGTCCCATAGAGAGACATGCCACTCTAGTTGAGGAAATTTGTCCTTGTAACAATAGATAATATACCATGTACATCATCATCACTTTGCAGTAATAATGAAGTGGTCTCCACACTCTTGACGCCAAGGCCCAAAGACGTAACCCACACTAGGTGAACTCTGTTATCAATGTGTTTATGTTCTTTGATTTGTTGATGTCGTTATGTTTCATCTACTTTAAAGTATGCACATCTGGTTGTTTTATACTATTTCACATGCAATTTTTCTAACACCACAGAAATAAAAGATCTTGGTTAATTTTGGTAGTTGAAGAAATCTAAATCAGTCCTCCTTTTCTGCTTTCAGGTGCTCTTAGGATGAATTAATTAGTGTAAAATTGCAGTCCTTTCAATAAGGTGGAGCTTGAACACTATTGAAAATGGCAACAAGAAATTGCTAAAAATAGCACTGCTAAAATTAGCAGTTTGGGTACCAGTGCTGGATTGGGCAACATGGAATGAAAAATGGTAGTGCTAAAGAAAGAAGTTCTATTTTTAGCAGTTCAATGTGGATTCCTATTTTAGTCAGTCCTTGGACTAGAAATAGGAAGTAAAATTTGAATTTGATATTAACAACAATTTGTAAATTAATTAATTAATTCAGTTTGATTTAATTAGTTAAGGAATTATGAACTTGAAGTCTATGTGAGGACATGCAACAGTTTCTCCTTTGATTGAGGAATTTAACTATCAATTAAAGAGATAAGGATGAGTTCTATATTGAGTAGTAATTAGTTGGCTCAGTTAATTAAGTCAAGTCTAGTTAGATTAATTTAACAGTTGTTAAATTAATGAGATTCAGTTTGTTAATGCTTGCATGCATGTAACAACTGGTATTTTCAGATAACTGAAGATTCACTCATGGATAACTCATGCATGTTAGTTCAGACAGAGACCAAGTTGAGATCAGATGGAGGGACAATGTACTATAAGTTGCTAGGATATTCCTTGTGAATATTCCTTGCATGCAGAAGGAATATTATTCCTTATGGATTGCGTAGTTGGACCCGAGGTTACAGCATGTATGATATCGCCAATTCACACATGTTATGACATTGGACCCCAATCAAAAACGCGCAAGGAAAAAGGAGCTTGGAGGACTTGTGGATCATATATATACAGGCCTAGATAGTCCATGAGCTACATCATTAGAGTACAGAGAGAGCATGATATCTTTTGAGTTGATTCTTTTTGTATGTTGTTGAGGATTTCCACTTGATTGATAATACAGAGATGGGGTTTTAGGTTGGTGCTTTCCCCAGGTTATATCTTCTGTGTTATGGTTGATTACTTGCCAATCTCAATTATAATTGTTCATGCTTGATGTTGCTCATGTTCAATTAAGCTTCCGCAAAGTTTATGGTAGATGTAGATCTAGTATTATGCTTTAGTACATTGCATATATCAGTTTGATCTGCAGGTGAAATTTCTACATGATATCAGTGAGCTAGCTGATTTGTAGAGAAAATTCTACATGGTATCGAAGCACAGGTGATCAAGCAAGAGAACTATATACAGAGTGAGAGAGAAGTACAAAGTTTAGTGTTCTTGATATAGATATTGAGTTCTTATCACATTTCATATTTCATTAATGGCATTCTATGGTTTGAGGCTTGAGTATGCATTGGATGGAAACTCAAACTATATAGCCTGGAAGGATCACATGGAGGCAGTATTAGAGGATAACGGGGTGAAGGACTTCATTGATTAAGAAGTCCCCAAGCCCTCAGGATCAAATGCCCAAGAGTTGGCGGAATGGAGGAAGTGTGTTGCTAGAGCTAGGAGAATCATCCTAAAGGGAGTTCGAGATCACATAGTCTCGAGCCTCCATGGGAAGGAGACTTTGTTTTCGATGTGGAAAACATTGAAAGATCTTTATCAAAATATCAGTGATTAGAGGAAGCTGGCGCTAAAGGACAAGCTTCGAAAGTTCAAGTGTGAAAATGGTGACACGATCTCTATGTATTTGAACAAGCTCACCTCATGCAGGGATGAGCTTGGAAGTGTAGGGGTAGTGACAGTTGATGATGACATGGTGAGTCTTGCACTCCTCGGTCTTCTTAAGAGCTAGAATAGCTACCAGGACTCGGTTAATGGAAGAGAGAAACCATCAGATTGGGAATGACTTTGGTCGGATTTGATGCAGGAGGAGATAAGAAGAAGCACCAGAGATGGTTCTTCATCTATGGAGGATGAAGAAAGTTGTGCCTTAGCAAGTAAGGTGAAGAAGGGGAAGGAGAAGGTTTCTCTTTCCAAATTCAGTTCTTCACATGGTGGGAAGAAGTTTGACAAATCGAAAGTGCAATGCTTTCGTTGTCATGAGGTGGGCCATTTTGTTACAAATTGTCCACTAAGGAAATCCAAAGGGGTCCGGGGAAGATCTGAGGGTGAGGCACTTGCTTCACAGTTCGAGTTGGATTTCACACTCTTCACATGCATGGTTTCATCCATGGTGGGAAGTGTAGGAATTTACAGGGTAAGTTCCTCAGAAAGAACACCAGAAGGACACCGCTCACAAACAGATCACAAATCAATACACCAGTATTTTGACGTGGTTAAAACCCTCA
>APFE030180319.1:0-13357 GCA_000404065.3 Pinus taeda | reverse complement strand
TTAAATTTTAAGTTTTTTAAATTGAAAACTACATGTCGTTATATCTTTACTCATTTTCAATATTAAGTTAAAAATGACTGTAATTAATATATTTTTTAAGGTATTTTTCCTAATTAATTTTAACCCAAATCTTGTTACCTCGTCAGGCTTTTCCCTCTAGGAAGAACTCTCCTATGTGCTACCATGACTTATCTTACACCATTGGTCTGATCAGTTGGACGATTAAAAATAATTGTGTCATTGAATCATTATAGGCCACGAAAAACACCGTGGAGAACACTTCGTTGGAAGTAAGTGGGTTTTTTGTTAATTTCCTTTAAGAAGTTTGTAATATAATTTTTGATGATATTTTTATTTTTGAATACATAAATCAATTTAAAAAAAAATATGCTTGAATTTTGAAAATGAAATACAAATTATTAATCGAGTTGTTGGTTTAAATCTATTTTATTAATTAATTTTTCATTTCTAAAAATAGTTTATTTAGATATATGTTATTAACTAATTTTTCATTTCAATTAAATATATAACATCAAATACAAATAATAACACACACACACACACACACACACACATGCACGCGCGCACACACACACACACAAACATATAATTGTTTCAATTACTCAACATCCAACATTTTGCAAGATTTGTAATAAGTAATATAATTATGGATGATATTATTATTTTTAATACATAAATTGATTTAGAAAAAATGGATGCTTGAATTCTGCAAATGTAATACAAACTATAAATTTCTAATAATTGTTGATTTAAATTTATTTTATTAACTAGTTTTTCATTTTAATGAAATGCATAACATCCAATAAAAGTGAGAACACGTTATTGTTTTAATATTATCATAACAAATTATAACTTAAAGTTTGACAGTGGGATGAGTTTGTTGCATTAAATATAGAATGCATTTACCACTCAAATGAAATTTACTAACATGCAATAGAGGATAAACACACATTCCAAATTTTAAATTGAATTTGAAATGGCCCTTCAGATGATTGAAAGTGTAATTACTTTGAAGATATGCTCATTGCATGGAAAACTAATGGCATGAACAATCAAGAAAACAAGCATGCATGTCTAAGATATGATCTATCTAAGATATGATATGTCTAAGATATGATCATAGTGATGTGCGTTCCTTATAAGTGGAAAAGATTGTCTTTAGAAACATTTAATGAGATGACGAATATTTCTTCTAAGTGGAAAATCTTGTGTCCAACAACCTTTCATGAGATAACTAATTCAGTCCATTTGGGATAACTTACAACTTTTAGATCAGAGTTGGTTGACATAAAAGAGTTGGTTGTTGCTCTCCTTCCTTGGTCGATGGGCATACCTATGTCTGCTTGATGATGGACCTTTGTAATGAAACTTATTTGACGCAATTTCCATTTAAAAATAAATAATGGGAAAGAAAAATGAAGAGACAAAACTTTGACTATTATCAAATGAATATCTACACATAGTGCATTTGCAATTATTAAAAATGGGTATGTACATCATCCTTACAACATACAACACAATACATACCATATTGGCCATATGAAGTCTAAAAACATCTCTTCCAAATAGTGCCAAGGATCTTAAGGACTCTATATTTGAACTCTCAAGCATAATCCTATAGCGTGAAAGAGACTTGCAAGAAACCATAAAGTGGGAAATAAAAACCTTGATTAGGAACAATAAAAGATGACTATATACACATTTTGAAATGAGACTTGGTAATGAATATTGTGTTTAATGCACATTAATAACCAATAATATGGGAGGTACAATGCCCCAAGCTACCTAAAAATATTTACAGTTTGGAAGCTTCATTGTATGGCATTTCATATGTTGAAATGATCTTCCCCTTTTTTAGAGGAATAGTCATGGAAATAAGTGCAGACCCCATAATACCCACCAAGTAGATCTTTTCTTTGCTTCTTGACATTGCTGAAATCCCAATGTATGGCTATAGCCCACCAAATGAAAATATTAGCAACAGTAAATGAAAAAGTTGAAATGATTCAAATTCTATGTATGATGTATGAGGATTTAATTAAAACTTTTTAATGGATTGGAACTTGTTTGTGTAATGCAAGAATATATGATTAATACAATAGTAAATTAGTTGAAGCGTGAAAAAATTGAAAGGATACAAATTATTTGTATGATGCATGTGGTTTTGATTTAAAAAATTGAAATGATTTGAACTTATTTGTATGATGCATGCCAATCTGATTAGTATTAGGATTCATATTATTTTTATGATGCATGTGGATTTTATTTAAAAAATTGAAATGATTTGAACTTATTTGTATGATGCATGCGAATCTGATTAGTATTATACATGCTTCGTTGGGAAAAACCCTAATTGTTATCCTTAATTCATATTTATAATTCAATGGGAAAAACTCTGATTGCTATCCTTAATTCATATTTATAATTTAAATAATGAATTAAATCACATAACATATCATATCTTCTTTCTTCTATGCCACTCTTTCACATGCCTTATGGTGTTTCCTTTGTAACATATGGTGCAATTGCTAGTTAGATATTTTTTTGAAATTTGAGTTTAAATTATTTAATATGTAGAATTTAAGTGTCCATATTTTTTCAGGGTATTGATGCATTCAAAACTATCATTAAAAAAAACACAATCTTGCTTGAAATTGCATCACAAACCTCTAGTGAAAAAGACTATTTCATCTATCTTCCTTTGCAACATATGGTGTAATTGCTAGTTAGATATTTTTAAAAGTTTGAGTTTATATTATTTAATATGTAGAATTTAAGTGTCCAAATTTTTTCACTTAGACTGCATTCTAATTTAATATGATTTACCACTCAAAATCAAAATGATATCAAACTTATTTTTAAACTTATGTTGTTCCTTTAATTATTGTATTGTTAATTTATACATTTGCAACAAACTAATTCAAGTATTGTTAATTTATACATTAAAATTTTACTAAATTTGGAATTAAATAGTGCATCTAGAATTTAAAAATAACCAAAACTCTCAATTCTAGTGATTTCCTTGTACTAAAGTTTTTCCAATTTTAATGAAATATGTGTTATTTGCAGCAAACTAATTCATGTATTTTTAATTTATGCATTTGCAATACCTTAAAGAAACTAAAGCCATTGTATGTATGTGCATTTTACTTATTTAATTTTCTTCTCATTTCTATTATACTATTATAATAATTTCCTTTTTCTTCTCATTTCTTTGATTATAAGGTTTAAAGATTTTGAATATAAAATTTATGGAAAATTTCTAGCTGCTCCCTTAACCATATGGGGAGTATAAAGTTTTTTTTTTGTCAAAATTGTTTGTGTGACTTTAAAGCATTTTTTTTTTTTTAATTTAAATATATTTTGTCCATTCATGTTTGGTTTTATATGCAATATTAATGACTGAAAAATCATTAAAAAGTTTATCCTAGAGGTTGAGAGAGAAAATTGATAGTTAAAGAATGTATTCCTTAGAGGAAACTAATCTCCAGGCATCCATCTTCGTATTTTCCAAAAAATATAGTTTACTCTAGAGAATTAAATGATTTAAAAGATGTTTCCTTTTTACTTGCACAACCAATTATGTACCTAGCACATACAAATATATTTTCGTAGTGTGTGTGTCCCCTATAGAATAAATTATATTCATTGTTATTTTGAAGACAATAATGATCAACTAAACCTCCCAAGGGTTACATTTTCTCTATCCATGGTTTAATGTATTCCACATCACTTCCATATAGCAAGAAATCACTCAACACGACTACACAACCTATCATAAGAACATTTACCAAATTGTCTTTAATAAAAAAGAGTTGAAAATGGGACCATTTTGGCATGGCTCTTTAGAACTTTTACAAAATTGTGGGAAATGAAACCATTTTGGCATGGATTCTCTCCTTATGACCTTACTCTACATTTTGTTCCTCACTCAATGGAAAATATGTAAAACATATTCTCTTCGACAACTCTAATCAGCAGGGAATATCATCAATATTTTCAATGTAATTGAAAACCCTCGCTTATTTCATCTATAGTAGTATGTCCCCTTATAACTTTTAACATAATTGATAACTATAACTCATTTCATTTTTGTCACATCCAGGGAATCCTTTCTACAAAGGGAGGCATTTGTAGAAGAGTGAGTGTAGAGTTCCTTCCTTTTATATCATGAAGAGATTTTGTCACATCCAAAAGGCATTTGTACTTGTTTAACACACCCAAAATTTGATCCTTTCACATTATGATATTTAGTTCTAATGAAAACAACATTTTTAAAAGCTCGTGTTTGAAGTTAACCATTATGTAACTCCCATTGAACTTGGGCTACAACATATGATGTCTTCTAGTTGCTTTGAATGACAAATATGATAGGAATCGATAGGACTTGGGCCACGATAGTTTTCCTTCAACATCAAAATTACTCGAATAATTCTCATGATGTCTTTTGTTATTATGAAAATAATTTAATCCATGGAAGGATTTCCTAACTCTTGAATAGTGGTGACAATATCTGTGTTTGTGTACCCTAGTATTGCTTGTATGAATGTACCTATGAGAACTGCTTGCTAAATTTTCCTTACATATATGTTATTTTAAATTCCCTATGTTGGAATGAGGGCACCTGAACATGAATTTAGAGTTAATCCAAAAGGAACCATATGATCCATAACTTGACTCTAAGCTACTACATTTAGAATATGGGCTCTCACTTCTCTCATTCTTCTTTCTAGAAAAATTTTATTCCTTTCAATTACCAATATTTGAACTTTCTCACCTGTATCTATTGCACCTTCTCTGGTAGCCACCATGCTTACATGACATTCCTCCTTCAATTATTGTACAAGCATAACAACTACTACTGTGACTGCATTGTCTACAAGTTTTGACTACATATGTTTGGTTTACCACACATACATGGCAATAATTGGTCATCTAAATTGTTAGAAGACAACAAAAAATACTAGAAATGATAAGTATTTTGTAGCTTCAATTTCATTATTATAATATATTGATGTATCTCTTGTTTGAGCTCTTGTACAAGTAAATAATATAAGTTTCTACCAAGTGTAAATAAACCCAACCTTCTGTGATTCTGTAAATATTATTGTGATGTTATGCAGCAAAATTCAAGAATAAGACATGATGTAATACGTGTAGCCCTTTCCGTCATTCTGTCAATATTATTGTGATGTTATGGAGCAAAATCCAAGAATAAGACATGATGTAATATGTGTAACCCTTGCTTATTGGACACGATACATAACCTTGTTGTGACAATTATGCATATCAACATCCATGCTTTATAATTACATTGTGATAGTACAGTGAATTCGAAATAAACATGTGGCATGTTTGGTAACTATTTATTTAATCATATGGTATCGAAACATTATTACAAATAGAAAAGGAACATGTTTAGTAGGTTGTGCACACGAAGTACATATTTGGTAACTATTTATTTACTCACGTGGTATCCAAACTTTATTACAAATAGAAAAGGAACATATTTAGTAGGTCGTGCACACAAAGTACACCATAACCAAGAAAGACCTCCTTTGAGTATGTAGCATATACGTTCCATAAGACTATGATATATATCAGTGACATTTTTCAACAATCACTACAATACCACCTTAGGAAGTTCAAAGGGTCCTCCCATTAGCAAATACAAAACCAACACCACAATTTGGGAACCATGAAATCTCCTACAATAAGTTTTTCTTTACAAGGCATGTAAATAAGCATGATTAAATTTTACATCTTATTCCTTCACAGTTGTTTATTAGGTGTTTAAAGGAAGGATTAAAAATCTAGAAACCCTACATTCAATACACATGTCTCTATTTAAACATCAAAATAATATATTCATATTTAAAATTAAAGTGCCTCTAATTAACCCAAGTTACCTAATTATTGGCAAAAATTCATTGTGAAGGCTAATATGGGCGTTTTAAGGTTTAGTGCCATACTATGGAAGTTTTCTCCTTTGGATTACTTTGTAAGCTTATATCAGTATGTGTTGGTTACAGTAGAAATTCACCTTTGCATGTGATGTGAGGTTTTGTCAGAGTACCTAAGATAAACTGGGTAAAGTCCTCTATCAAGACTACCATGTGTAGCAGACCTGCATTTTTTTATATGACTTTGGCAAGACACAATCCTTGATGGGGGAGCTCTTGACCCAACGAGACCTTAGGTTGACTTTAGGTCCAAGGGTTCCCAACTGGGAAACAACAACATTGTTCACTAACAGGAGAGCCTCATTGACAAAATTGAAAAATTGGAGCACTTTTCTAGTTTGGAGTGATCTTCACAAGGAAAAATGGTTGTGGAGTCACTAGAGAAAACCCACTTTTGTCTTTCCCAGTAATAAAACCATTATGAGTATGATTCAAAAATTCATAGTCTCATAGGGTTCAAGAGCATTGATTTGATAATCAAAAGGGTTTGTTTTTTCCCCTGGGAAAAATCATAATTTTCTATTATAAATGGAAAATTACATGTTGTAAATGTTGGTAGCATATGATGTATGTGTGTACATAGCCATCAAAATATATAGGTCTATACATAATTACCCACTAAGGGTATGCCTTTAGATTTAGTAAATATTTATACAAAAATTCAAAATGTTTGCTTTGCAAATTTTTATATATATACTAGGATCATAAAAACTGTGAAAATTGGGGCCTGTCAGCCCTCTGTTATATTTGGTCTTTGTAAGGCTTGTGACAATACTGGAAGAACTCTCCCTACCTCTGTTCTTGGATAAACCATTGTCATCTGGGTTGATTCGCTGCCTCCTTGGAAAGCTGATCCATAGCCTAGTTGTGCTCCCTGTAAATGTGGAAACAGGTAATTTGTTCAAATTGTGATTTTAAAGGCAATGAATCATCCAAAATGTTCCTGAGAGAATGCACATGACATGCAGTTGTGCAAGAGAACCAATTAAAGATGATCTTAGAGTCCCCAAATATCTAAATATGTCTACAATTATGTGCCAATGTAAAGTATAACAAATGTCGGAGTGAGATGAGCTCAGCGAAATTGTTTATGCTAGCACCAAACCCCATGCAGTTCAAAAAGAGTGACTGTCTAATAAATGGAGAAGAATACCCCACACCCTTGGTCTTGGGAAAATCCGTCGAAGTATACCCATGGATGGTCATGATTGATGGCTTCAAGAGTTATGGTGCGAGAAGGTGGGGACTGTTCAACATCTAGTATTTCATTGAAATTATTGATGATTCTAGTGATTACCAAAGGCCACCAAATTTGCAGATTGTTAAAGATGATGTTGTTTTGACTTAACCAAGTATGACATCATATAATCAGGGGGAGATTTTGATTCTTCATGTTGGGGGAAGCTTTCCACCAGTCGTTCCGTGCCTCATTGGTGTTTCACCCTTCCCAACGTTGAGATATGTCCAAAGAGGAGAGGACTTGCTCCCAAAATGTGTCGTAAGGTTCTGCAGAATAGGAAGAGATGATCATTCGATTCCTCGTGCTATTGACGAATGACACACCAAGAAGAAAAAAAGTGTGATCTCTTCATCAAGTTGATACTTGTAGGAGTTTTATTCATGATGATATTCCACATAAAGAGTTGAGTTCATGGGGGACCCTTAGGTTTCCAAGTGCTCTCCACCACCCCTCCAGAAAAGGGGGCTTATGCGCAACATGTATAATTCGATATCTGATCTTGGGAGAGTATACTCGATGAGCTGTCAAAGCCCATATCAGATCATCATCGTGATTAGATATTCATACATGTGATTCAGATAACACATTTATGTACTTCCCCCAATCTTGTATGCACTGATCTCGAATGCCTAGTGTAGTTGCAAATTTCCAAGCTTGTAGGAAAATAGTAGTGTTATGTTGATCTACTATTTGTGCAATCGTGGATATGTCCCTACCATTTAGGAATGAAATAAGGTCTGGAGGAAGTCAATATAAGTTTCCACAGCCTATCCATGATTTAGATCCAATGCAGATTGTTGTTCCATTATTAATTCACCAAGTGAGGCCATTCCTGATGCTCGGGAGAGTTTGTAATACAACCATCAAGATGATAGAGATACCATGTTTGTTCCAAGATGGAAGGCGAACCGAATCCATGAGGTTATGGGGCCAAATGTATTTATTGATGACCACAACTTTCCACAGACTTTTGAGCTTTAGGAGTAGCCATCCCAATTTGGCAGCCAATGCATGTGAAAATGCTGGAAGGTATGTGAGGGCCCATCGTCCCAATTTCCTGGGCAATGCAATACAACTCCATATCACCCAAGTGAATGACTTCCCCTCCTTGTGTCCATTCCATAGAAATTTGGAGCATATTTTTTGTATTGTCAAAAGTATACCTTGAGGAATCCAAGAAAGGTACAACTAGTAAACCATAGTGGCTTCCAATACTGATTTGATAAGAACTAGCCTCCTAGCTCTAGATAATAATTGGTGGTTCCAACTAAGCAACCTTTTTTTTACACCTTAGTCATCAATAGAGTCTAGTCAGCTATTTTTTATCCATGGGAGTTTATCTGAAACGCCAAATATTTAAGTTCATCATCCAATTGAAAACTTTGGAAGGGAAACTGCTGATAAGCATGTATGGATTCCTGAGGAGAGCAAGCTGTGAAGGTGATGGTAGGCTTTGTTCTACTGGTTTCCATCCCAGTAGTTGTACAAAAAAGTTGTATGATATCATAGAAAGTATTGAAGTCTCGGATGCCACTGATGATAAAAATAACACATCATCAACGAAAAGAAGATGGGATAAAATACATTGATCAGTGATCTTGAGCCCCAGTAGTCACCCAACTCTTCTTTCCTCTAGGATTAGCTTGCTTAGTCATTCCATGACAAGTAGGAAAAGTAATGGGGATAGTGGACAACCATGTTTGAGGCCCCTCTCAGCATGGAAGAAATTGGAGACTGATCCATTTATAAGTACACTAAAGGAGACAAGTGAAATGCAGCACATAATCCATCAGATGAAAGGGATGGGGAATCCAAGGTGTGTGAGAAACATCCTTAGATAGAAATAGCTAACTTGATCAAAAGCCTTTGATAGATCGATTTTTGAGAATGGATCCTTTTAGATGCTTCAATTTGATAGAATGGAGAGCTTCCTTGATGTGCCAATGGCCTCATGGATCTGTCGATTATGGAGGAAAGAAAAATTTTCATATGAGATGTTGGCCGAGACAATAGGCTTGATACAGTTAGTAATGATTTTGTCTATAATTTTGTATAAGTAGTTGCAAAGGCATATGGGTTGGAAATCATTGAAGGATTGAGGGGAGTCCACCTTAGGGATGAGGGAAATGAAGGTGGAATTGGCGACCTCATACATGTGCCCTGTAATCCTACATTCCTCAACAACCTTGAGTAGGACCATGCCTAAAGTATCAAAAGAAGGTAGATAGAATTCTATAGACCATCCATCAGGGCCTAGTCTTTTATGCTTCTTGAACCATTTCAAGGTGCTCTCCAATTTGCCCATAGATATAGGTTTAGTGAGTTCTTCAGATATGTCAGGGTCAACATACCAAGGGAAATGATTAGCAATACAAATGATTTCTGTGAGCAAAATCCCAACTGGAGCCTTGAAAATATATTGGAAACTGAATTTCCCAAATGATCTAGTTGATGGAACATTTGAGCATATTGTCCATGATCAGTAGACATTTTCCAAATGGTGTTACAAGCTTTCCTTCCTTTGGCATAATTGTGGAAGAATTTAGTATCGTCATTCCCTTCCTTCAGCCAGATGGATTTGCTTCTAGGTCTCCAAGTCTCTTCTCGGTCCCATAGAATAGTTGACCTTTAGGCCTCTACCTCGGTGAGGGTAGATTTAGCTTCAACTGAGATGAATCCGTGACCTTGGTCATCCATAAGATTGGCAAGCTAGTGCTCAATTGCACAAAGAGTCTGGTTGTCTCTAGATCATTTAGATTTGGCCCATTGAATGGAGATATTTTTAAGTTCCATGAGGTTTCGACAAAATCCTTCAACTAGGTTCCGCCTTTGGGAAGGAGGTTGGTCTCTCCAAAAATCGGTAACCAATTTGTGATATTTGGGGTCCTATAACCAGGTCGAGTTGAACATGTAGGGTGCTCCAGGCTTTAGGGATGGACCAACTAGTTCCAAATAGATGGGGGAGTGATCAAAGACACCCCCAGATCCAAGCCATTCAAGAAAATTGGAGAGGGTAGCAAGCAAGTCCTCTTTGATGAGAAACCAATTCAATTGCCTATGCAAAGTAGCATCACCAATTCTCCTATTATGTCATGTCAGTTTCTTTTTGTTCATGGGGATCACCACCAGATGATGTCGTTCCAGGAGATGTTCCATATATTATGGTAGGGGATCTAGCTGTGTATGATGTCCCAAAGAAATCTCATGATGAATAGTGAAATTGAGGTCTCCACCCAAAGTTAGGTTATTAGAATTCATCAACGACAGTTGCAATTGGTGATTCCAGAACTCCACCCTACTATGATATGATGTATAGACATTGATGATATGAAAGTTCTTTCCCATCTCTGAGGAAAAGATATCCATTCCTAGGAATCTAGGTCCCCCCCATATAGAAATAGGGTTGATGGATCGAGTATTAATGCCCAGTTCAATACCCCTGGATCATCCATTTACATCTAGGCATGAAAGCACAAGCTAGACATCATAGAGTGAAGAATCTGGGAAACCTACTCTTCCTTCCCGAGGGTTTCTTGTAAATAAATTATGTCAAATGGCTTTGTATCTAGGAGCCTCTTCAGGGATAGCTTTTTAGCAACGCTAGCAAACCCTCTGAAGTTGAGGGCCAACCACTTCATGGATCATCTTGATTAAGGATGTTCTTTCCTTTAAGAACCCTATCAATTGTGGTCTATCTGCCTAGGGCCACATCTACCCTGACAAGAAGGATAGCTCTCAAAATCCTGAAGGGTTCCCTCAAGTGGGTTTAGTCTCAATAGAGAGGGAAGAGAGACCTTATCAGGATGGTCTAGGAGGGATGGATACCCAGGGTCAGAGGTTATATGGATGTGAAAGTTGAGAAGTGGTGGAGGGCTTAAGTGAAGTGATGGAGTCAGCTCCAGTAACAAAGAGTGGGGTAGTGGAGAAGATATTAAAGGATGATCGAGTAGGCATGTGAGAGGGAATGTGGACAAGCTAGAAATGGATGCATATGAAACATGTAATTGTTGTGAAGTGCATACAAAAGAAACAAAAGAATAGAGAAAAGGAAGAGTACTCATGGAGTGAGTAGCCATTGCAGTAGTCTGAGATCTCATCATGGACGGAGATGTAGGCTGCAGAGAGGCAAAACAAGTTGGTAGACAAGTATCCCCATACATAGCAATCAGACTAGTAGCATGAGGAGGTTGTTCTTCCACTAGAGGATCTTTAGATTGTGGATTCTTAGTGCCTTTTTCTAATGAACAAGTCACTGACAGGACAAGGGAGCACTACTTATATAGCTTCCCTACCTTGTGACACCTTCTACACTTGAAGGGGACTCCCTCATAGTCTAGGGTTTGTTTGCAAGTGAAATGATTCCAGTGCAAAGTAATATTTTCCCCCAATCCTTCTCTAATGTCAAGGTGAACTAGTATGTAGGCCATAGATTTGTTGTTAGAAGTTGCATATGACAGATCATGATCCAAATAGGTACCCAGTGCATTTTTGATGCGAATAAATATGTCCTCTAACAAAAAGTGCAGGGGTAGCCTTAGAAGACGAACCCAAATCGGACCAGCACCCAACTACTCCCGTTCTAGATTGAAGAGGGGGCCCCATTGTTTTAGAAGAATAGGGTCCGTTTCGATATGCCAGTAGTGGGGGAGTATCCAATCTATGTATTCTTCTTGGTGGAAATTGAGGGCAAATAATCCTCGACTTAGAATGGTGATCGACATAATTTCGTTGAGTAAAGTGCCAAAAATCTCGAAGGTCCAGAGGCGAAGCCTCTTAGCCGAATATGTTCTTCCCCTCACATGCCACACTAGAACCCTATTGGCGGTATCCACCACTTTTCCCATAATGATACCTTCCACAAATCTAAGATTGATGTCCTTGCTCAAGGTCTTGACACACTTACTCTTCTTAGCCTTACTAGTCCATGGAACATCTGGACGGCCCCGAAAGGGGTCCCGATTGCCTTGTGAGACTTCCTGTGGCGAAGGGGAGGAGTTCCAAGGGTTAACTGCCAAAATATTGAAGTTGTTAGGGGGAATAGGAAAACTGCCCTAAAAAGAGGTAGGGTTATGGTTGTTGTCTGGTGTCGAGTGATGGATAGAGGATATCCCAGATTGTGACAACCCTAAAGAAATGGGAATACGAGATGATGTAGGGTGAAGGGATGCCTCAGGAGAAATGGAATCAAAGGTAGGGGAGGGTGCAATGCAAGCGGCAAGAAGGTTGAGCGTAGAAGGAGAGAGTGGAGGGTAGTCAAGCCTAGGAGATGCAACGGGGGGAGTAAAAGTTGGCAAGTAGGGCACTGATGGCCTAGAAAGATCAGTGATAGACAGTGGGCTTTTCTACACGAGAAACAATGTTCAATGAGGACCAGAATCTGACACACTATGAGGAAACATCCAAATCAGCTCGTTGGGATTTAGGTCGACAAAATAATTGACAACGTCTAACTCCATTCTAATAGCTACAGATAGAATCGGGGATGAAGGTAACAATTGTAGAACGGGTAGCGATCTAGTCCTCAAGCTGTCATGATGAGCTCCTCACTGTAGGAAAATGGCAAAAACAACGATGGCGATAGGAAAACATTGGATTGCCTATTATCCTAGACCCTGTGATGCTTCAGTGCAGAGCGCCATCTTCCTCTCATATCATAGTGGCGAATTCTTCATCATCAGATTGTATTTTCATCAAAAGGGTTTGTTGTTGTAAAAGGCTAATGATATAATCTTGGGACAAAAAAATACTTCCTAAAATGACTCAGTTTTTATGTAGAAACTCAGAATGGAAACTAATTATATATATGTTTGACCTCCTCAAGTTCTGGAAGAAAAATATTGGTAGAGAAATGTGTGTTAATATAAAAATATACCATTGGATTTTCTTGTTTAGCGTTCCTATGTCTAGATTCGTAAGTGTTATTACTACGAATTGTGAAACAATTTCGCCAACAGATGTTGTGAAGGGAACTGTTGAATGCATTTGTTTTGTTTACTTTATTTTAAAATGTTATTACAACTGCTTAGATAGTCGCAGTGTATTTAATTGGGATGCATAAATAACGATATTCATTGTAATGGACATTTCTTTCATAATTATATCAATTTTGTAAACTTATTGCACTGATCAAAAT
>APFE030180316.1:0-13108 GCA_000404065.3 Pinus taeda | reverse complement strand
AGCAGGTTCGTAGATGCTGGATATAGTGTATCCGTATGAATCCTTCACTAGCTTAAACTTTTCCTTCATAGACTCCACGAGAGCCTATTCGCCACCTTTTTTGCCAAATATCATGGCCAGGTTCTCGCCTGTATATGACAATCATGTTATCCTATGAATCAACCTATCTGTGATGGGTATTGACTCCTCCAGCCATAGACACCCATCATGCACCAAGCAAAGCAACTGCTTGGTGATAAAAACTGCCACTAAGGTGCGGTTGTAGTGTGGCACCCAGAGAAAATTTTAAGGATGGATATTTATCCTAAAGTTTAGAAACCTTGGCGAATCCCACTAGTCCATAATATGAAATCTATAAAATGTTTGGAGATATTTTTGTAAAAATATTCAAATTTATGATATTTTTATATGGTGTATATATAATTTTTTGGCGATTTTTAGGGTAAAGTAATTTCATTCTATAAAATTTGGGCAAATCGTTTTTACAAAAAAATGGAAATTAGAGAATCTTTTTTTGGAAAAAGTTATAGAAAATTAGCCCATTGGCAAATATTAGCCCCTAAAATTTTCACTGGTGGCATCCAAAGTAGGTTGAGCAACCCAGCTTTGTCTACTCCTCGGAGCCACCTCCGCAGCTCCAATGCAGTCATTCCAGAGTTTGTATCAATGATAAAACGCATCAGCTGCTCAGTCGCTAGGTGTGGGAACTTCTCGTGATCGGCCATGTCCCAGTCTTCAAGTTTCAGTGGCAGCACTCGTGTCAAGCTTGGTTCATCGAAGATAGTTTCGTTCGGCAGCAGAGGGATTTGTAGGGGAGTCTTACTCTCATCGATGTCCTTCGACACCTTGGTCCTGGGCTTGCATGGAGGGACATACTCTGGTAACCGAGTAATAGGGTCCACACCCTCGGTTTCAACAACCTCTACTTCAACTCCCACATCCTCATCATCCATCGGGATGTCTTCAATGTCTTCCTCCTCTGGCTCCAAATTTATGGCCTTGCCTTTCTCCTGTGCCGCGGGTTTGGGCGGGTTTCTTCTCGGCGATGCGTTCACTGGTTTGGAAGACTGCTTGCCCTTCTTGTCCTTCACAATTTCCTTGGTTGGGGTCGGCTTTGGTCTCGACATCCTCGGTGATTTAGGGACCTCTACCAATTCTTCGGCCACTGCTGGAGAAACTTCCTCTACCTCTACCTCCATTTTCGGCGCCGACTCCTCTGTTATTTCTTCGGTATTGATAGTTTTTGTGGGTTCTGACATAATGATTTCCAACAGTACTCATGACGTCTCTGGTAAGTTTGGAAATGCTGGAGTCTCTTTCAAGCCTCAAAGAATTCTCAGTTCATGAGTGCCTAAAATCTTAACAACTCAATTGTAAAAATGTCAAGTGTTTCTCGCTGGACAACCACTTGTAATTTATAGGGAATTTTGAATTCAAATCTGACTGTTCCCCCCAAATTCGGTCCATTAATGCTAGATTGGCAACATATTTTCAAGGATCTGAGCCATAAATTTCGTTTTAAATGTTGGCTGGTCGCTCCATTTGGCTGCATTTCTATCGTCAAATCATGAATAGTGACCTTAACGGCCACTTTCTGGCCAACCTGCGTGTTTCCCCCTGGGTAGCGTAGCTCCTTTCATGCTGTTGCGAACCCTGTGACACTTCCTTGCTTCACACAATCCTCCAATGGCATAGCTCCCCAACCCAAGTATTGTAGTTTATAGTCCTGTGCCTCCTTTTAGCTGCTTGGAGCGCTAATACTGTGCTACCTTCATCTAGTCAGATGGCTGGACTGTCGGTGTATTGCTTCAAGCGAATTCCATTCACCTTTCTTGGGAAGGGATGTCCATTCAATTTGACCAGCTGTACTGCTCCTCCATTGGTAATATTCTTAATGGCATAGGGCCCTAACCAGTGCATTCTGAATTTCCCTTGAAATTTATCAAACTTATTGTCATATAAAAAAACTAGGTCATTTACCTTAAAGTTTGTAGCTTAATGTGACGATCATGCCACGATTTTTCGCACTGCTTTTGGACCTGTTGGTGAAATCCACCTAGGAATCTTTCTTCCTCGAACTCATCCAGCTATGCAATCCTTTCCTCCAGGGCTCCGTGATTCGTCATACCTATGAGCGCTGATATGCATAGACTAGGCACAATATATCCATAGGCATTACTGCTTCAACACCATAGACTAGCCTAGAGGGAGTTTGTCTAGTCAACTTTTTGCATGTCGTCTAGTCAACTTCTTACATGTCCTCCAAATTAGCAGGCTCTTCCCCTGTTTTGATGTCTGACAGATGGTCTGGTCCCATGTTTAGTCATCCAGGCTTCACAATAACTTCAAAATTGTATTCCTGGAACAATAACAGCCACCTACAGATTCTGCCCCCCAACACAGGCTTATTGACAAGGTACTTTAGTGCGGAGTGATCTATATACATCTTAGAATGGCATCATAGCAAGTAGTGCCTAAACTTCTAGAGCACGTATACCATATCTAAGCCTTCATGCTTGGTGGTGGAATTTTTCTTCTCTGCCTTGGATAACCTTCTGCTCACAAACACAATAGGATGGTCCAAGTCTTGTCGACCAGCCCATGTCAGTATTGCTCCCAGCACTATACACGACGCATCAACATGTGCATGAAACTCCTTCTTCCAATCCGGGAAGACTAAGATCGGCGCAATGACCATATTTTCTTTCAATACATCCAGGGTCTTCTTACAGTCCTCACTCCAGCAGAATGTGACATCCTTCTTCAACAATTTTTCCATAGGCATAGTGATCTAGGCATAGCCTTTGATAAACTTTCTATAATATCCAATGTGTCCTAGGGTGGTGAACAACTATTTCACACTCCTTGGCTCCTCCAAGTTTAGTATCATTGCGATCTTCACGGGATCTACCATCAGTCCATGTCTGCAAACCACATGACCCAGTAGGGCCCCAAAAGGAACACAAAACATACGCTTCTTCAGATTGAGTGCAACTTGGTATCTTTGATAGGTATCCAGCATCATGCGCAAGCTTGCTATATCAAATCAGCATAGTATACTTGTAGGAACTTATGAATAAACTCTTTGAACACAACAACGACTACGCGCAAGAAAATCATAGGTGCATTCTTCAACCCAAATGACATTACAGTGTACCAGAAACAACTGCACTCAGTCACAAAGGTTGTCTTACTCCTATCCTTCGGCGTGATTTTGATCTAGTGGTACCTCGAGAATCCATCAATGAAGGAATATGCTTCCTGGCCACCTACATTGTCCAACAGTTCATCAGGGAATGGAGTCGGGAAATGATCATGTATGTAAGCGTCGTTCAGCTTTCTGAGATCCACACATATTCTTATTTTATCCTTCTACTTCTTCTCCTATACCACCATTGGGCTTAGCTAGTCATATTCTTCCACATGCTTAATAATTCTTGCCATGAGTATCTTGCCTAGCTCCAACCAGACCTTTTCCTTATACTTCAGATTGAGACGGTAAGGCCTTTTCTTGACTAGCTTCGCGTCGGGCTTCAACATGATCTTCATAACACCTAGGTCTCCGATTATCCCTTTTAGATCCGTAAACTTGGTAGGGAGGAAATCCTGGTATTCATGGAGCAATTCAGTTACCTTAGCGACCATCGCGTCATCCCAATAATCTCCAATCTTCATGAGTTTTGGCTCTACCTCTGTACCAATGTTTAATTGCTTGGTTTTTAGCAGCGCAGTTATATCAGGATTCACAGCCTGCGGTCCTTCAACCTCGCAGTGACCCTCTATTTCTAGGATGTTAATATTTTGTGGATCGTAATCCTCTTCTTCAACAGTTACATTATAGCATTCTAGCGCATGACTTAGCTAAGTAGCCCACTCAGGATGAATCAGGTCTAAAGGATCCCACAGTATCCTAAAGATTGCTACTTTCACCTCTTGTAGCGCCTCATCAATACAATAAAACATGTCTTCAAAACTAAATGTCATTTTGAATGCTTCGCGCAAAATATCCCATTCACCTGTACCATGGTAGATCTCTGTTTCTGCATACTAGTTCATTGGGACGACATCTAGGGTGTGACAGAACAAGTGCACCCATTCAGGCTGGGGCTTCTCTCCATAAGCCTGAGCCCATTTGGCCAAGTGTGCACGTGGGTCATCCTGCCCATCATACTTGTCTTTCATTCACACCTTCAGCTTCCCAAAGCATGTTATCATCATTCTCCTACATTTGCACCAATCATCAAAGCTTCCCTTGTGCATACCCCACCACCTTGTGGGTGTAGCGCATAGTGCCTAGTCCAACACCTGGAAGCACTGCTTTTCTAGTACCTCCCTCTCAAATGCATCTAGAAAAATATCTACATCATTTATGCCATCATAAGTAGGCATATTTCTTACCTCTAACGACACATAGCACAACGACCGGGTCATCATGTTGCAGCTCAGTGTAGTCACCTCATGTAGCCGATTTTGTCAGTGCTCTAGTTCTTCAGTAGAGTTCGAGGTGTAGGAACTCTTGCAATCCAATGTAATTCATCCATCCATGGTGGGATTCACCCAATCTTGCTCTTGCGCTGTTATCTTATAGATACAGTCCAGATCTTCATCCCTCTAATAATCACGGACTGGTTCAGTATAGCATGATCCTTCAACATGATCTAGGGGTATTACACATAGCGATTTCTTCTCAAATATCATCTTCTGCATCTTTAGGTTGATTACCCAATTCATATCAGTAGCCCAATCAATTCCAAGTAGCACTAGGTAGGGGTTGCTGTCATCCACAAATTCTATCACTTCAAAATTAGCCAGTGCGCTCACACCTTCAATATCTACAGTCACCCCCTGCAGTTGCCCCATGGGTATGATCTTCTACTAATTCACCATCCTTATTTGAATGAGAGACCACTACAGCATGGGTCTCCTCATCCGTTCCCAAGTCTGCTTCGGTAGGACATTCGCATCTGACCCTAGGTCCAAGATAACGTAATCCATTTCGTACTCTCCTATCTGCGCAGTCAGTCTCATCTCCTGTCTCGTTCTTGTTTTATTCTTAGCAATCTTTCACACTACGTGCGGCTCACCTGGAGAATTTCTAACACATATGTTTATGAGCTCTTGTAACCCCTTCACAGCCTTGCTATCACACGATAGCTTCATGCAGGTCTCCAAGAAGGTTGTAAGCATACACAGATCCATCTCCTAATCAGGCTTATCCTTGCTTCCTGAGGTTGAGGCCTCAGTGAAGCTCTTCATCGCCTCCATGAATGTTTCACGTGCGTGTTCCAAGTCAAAGTTAGTCTCCTTTGTTGGAGCTTTGCGAACCCATCTACTATCTTTGGGTTGTTTTCCCTTGTCATCTCCTATTGTGACTCAACTTCAGAGCAATATATTCACGTTTGGATCCTCTTCGCGTGGCTCAAACCTCATCATCTGTAGGTCCTGAGTTGGCAAAGGTCGTAGTGCCCCTTTGTCACATATCCTAGCTATCAGCGTAGCACAGTCTTTTGTTTCATGATCAAATAGAGTGCAATACTTGCACGACGGACATATTGGGTTAGTGCAATCGCGGTCACAATGTCCTAGTCCTCTGCAATTGTAGCAGATCAACTATCCCCGACGTCTTCCAAGTCCTCCTCCACCTCAGCTTCATCCGTGCCCCTAAAATCCTATTTGCGCCATCCCCGTACTATGGTTAGGGGGGCGCATTTTTGCCTGGACTGTATAGGCATGAGTTCTATCCATCACCAATTCGTAACTTCTACAGTTATGCTCATCATGCCCTACCAATCTACAAAAGTTGTAGAATAGTTGTTGTGGTGTCTATACAAACTTTTGCAACAAATGACAATTATCTGTGGCATGCTTTCCTGCTACCTAACATATAGTGCACTACAATGTAGGCCCTGCGCTTTGTCTCGCTTGAGCTTCCAACCTCAAAGGTATCGATTCTCCTCCTGCAATATAGTTCACAAAGACCAGACAATGGTCTTTGTCATGTCCTTGACTCATGCATTTTGGACACCATACCTCTTCGCGCACCTTTGGTCGAACTCTTTTGTCCTGCTTTGAACTTTGCATGTCAAGGCAAATATTTTTCAAATGCGCATTGATCTGCTGAACCCCCATATTTGGATCTTGCATTGGTGTTTCATGTAGCCTCATGGCAATCTCCAAGAGCTTTGCTTGAGTTGTTATCTTCTATTGTGACAATGCAACCCTTAAGTGTGGCAGGAGCAAAGCCACAAACCACTTGCGATGCTGCCTGTATGTCAAGTTCATATTAGCTTCATGGATTTTACACTTCAACCTTTGATCTAATTCCTAAGGTTTCTCACCTAGTTGCATTACAATTTCCTTAAACCCCACAATAGACTGTGCTTCATACATAGGTCTATTGAATTCTTTATTCAGTGATGTGTGTGATCTAGATTTAAACAGGAGCACAACAAAATATAGAGATAACCATATACACAAAGATGCAGTGGAAATAGTACTTCATTTCATTAATGGAAAATACTAAAATATGCTTACAACTAGAAATGGAAATAAACCAGCTAGGGCGATGGTAGCTTATCTCTGAGAAGAGATGTGCGGCTACATGCCTCTGAACTATTTTGAACTGTGTTACAATGAGGCTCGAAGGCCTATTTATTGTTGAGAAATAATAGAAAAACCTTCACATTCCAAAACCCAACCCTAGAAGATGAAATGCCAAATTGTGGTCCCCGTTTTGGGTAAATTGGTACATCAATTTCCCGGGGTCGTAACTTTGGCATACGATCTCCGTTTGACACGTATGATAGTTCGTTAGAAAGATCTGTCCAAGAACTACCACTTTGGGAAGGGAAACATCGGTCAATGGACCCATGTTTCCCCCAGATTTCCACGAAAACGTCGTTTAGGGCCTCAAAACGGCTTCGGAAGTTCAGGGCTCGAAAAAACTGCTAAAAATAGTAAATTGTGCTACAATTATGGAAACTAAAAAACTGAAAGAGACAGTTGCGGGGGTCCAAATGGGATAGGTGGGTGGCCACCACATCCACCTGGATTAGGTGTCTATCTTATGAACATGGCACATTATGGTGTTGAAACATGGATGGTATGAACTTTGACATGGAAGAAATGGTAAATATTCCAAGAGCCATAACTTTTTGTCTCAAGCTCAGAATTTGATGAAATTTATATCATTAGAAATCTATTTACAAGCATAAGACAATGGTGACCTTAGAAATAAAGCTTCAAATGGTTAAAATAAGAGAAAATTTGGATGCCTCAACTCCATAAGGTAACCTTGGGGATTGGATATGTATGCCCTATACCCTTAGAGAGGATTAATATATCCATAATAGAGGACACCCTTGAGTTAATTCTATGAATTCAAAAAGGGTTAATTTATCTATGGTTAGCTTTAGTTCTCCACATACAAAAGTTCCTAGAATTCACAATCTATAAACTCTTATACCTATCCCAATCCATTAGCCCTCTATCCCCATCAACGTTCATAACCTAAGGAATGGAATATTATAGAGATATTGTGTGGTAGAAAAGGGGATCCCATTCTTTAGTATGTGTAGGTTGAAAGGGAAATAAGGCTAATGGATTGGGATAGATGTAAGAGTTTACAGACTATGATTCTAGGAATTACGTTATGTGGAGAGCTAGAGCTAACCATAGATAAATTCACCCTTTGTGAATTCATAACATCAACTCAAGGTTGACCTCTATTATAAAGAGATTAAGTGCAATGAAGAGGAAATGGTTGGATGGAAATAATTGGAAACCTTTCATAGAAAATATATTTAATTTTAAGCTTGAAATTTCCCCTATCAAAATGTGACTTGGAATCCCTTTCACTAAGATTTTCTTTCCTTCTTCATTGAGACACATAAATGTCCTATTATTTAGGAAAAAATGATGCATACCAAACAATTCATTCCAATTTTGATATCATAAGGTCACAATGGAAAGATATTCAAATCATTAATTGTATTCATTCCATATAGATCTATTGAAGAACCCTTGCAATATCATTGATCCTTATTTTGGACCTAATGGATAGTTGAACCAACCATGATCTTTCAGGCCTACTCTTTTTAAAATGAAATCCATTGAGTAACTTAGGATCAATGTAGCTATGGCTCACTCCTAAACTAATTGAAATAGCAACAAGCTGATTGGTAATCTTACCTTCCATCTCAATCATGTGGGATTGTTGTCTCACTTGAAAATATTCTAGGATTCCATGTATCCTTGGAATATTTTTTCCCATGTCTTCAACTATGGTGGCTTCTTGAAGGTTGTGAAAAGTTGTCATTTTATCTTCTTTATGAGGTTATTCTCTATATAAATATTCTCCTTTACATCCACAACATTGTGTTGGTGGTCTTGATATTTTCCCTAAATATTCTACCATTTTTGAATCATTTTGGGCTGCTTGGATTTTTTTATATACATTAAGGCCACTCCTGAAATATGGAGGGAGGTTTGAAACCATCCATATTTTCTACTACTTTTTCCTTTTTCTTTCTGATATAATACTTTTGGAATGCTACTTTTCCTTTACTCTATTCATACAACTACTTATCCTTCTTTATTGTTTCTTCCAAAGTCTTTATCTCATTAAATTATGTTCTGTCTCTATAGAAAGATGGATATTTGTATTTTGACTTTCTCATATTTGATAAAACCCACATATCTCAATAGATCCATGAAATTATTATCATATTCATCCATGGACATATTCCCCCACTTGAGTTCAAAGAAATATTATATCTTTGTCATAATAATGGTCTAAAATATGATGTTGTCAGAAATACTTCTTGAGCTACTTCAAAGTGATCTTGTTTTAATTAATGTGCTTGACCTAATTTAATTGGTCCCACGAGATAGAAACATTTCCTTACACATGGCATGTGGAAATCCTTGATTGCACGTTGGAGGAATAATTATGTAGCTGAAAATACATTCTAATTCCAATAAACCAAACTTAAACCTCTTCTCCCTTTTTATTTTCTCCATAAAAAATTGGTGCCTTGACATTCCTGAGCTCTCCTTGCGAATTTTTAAATTCATGACTTTAACGTATGACAAGAGATACTTTTGTTGTAATTTGAGATTCATTAGATGAATGTACCTTCCTACCTCAATAAATGGGTGAGAAATATGGTTTACAAGTCCTGCTAACACTCCTTGAATGTCCAATTTCTTTTTATTTCTCCTCTCTTGCATGAGGTCTACCTTCTCCACATCTTGAAATTCATCTAGTTTTGACATACCTTTGTAACTAGTTTATATTTTGTAGCAACGAGGTATTGAAATAATTTACCTCCTCATAAGCTCTTATTATCCTCTAATTATCAAATATGTAGCTCTATACTTCCATTCTTAATCTCTTCATGGTCTCTATTAGCTCTACTAGAGCTACTCTACTCCTATGCCCATTGAAATTTTTCTACCGAATTATCAAACTAATATGCAATCCCCTCACTTCTTCTTCATGGGTATGAATTACTTATGAATATCCCCTACTTTCAGTCCTCATAATTTTGCAAAATGTGTATTCAAAAAACTTGTGTTAGATGTTTAGCATTTCTAGAAATTATGTACAATTTTTTGCTCTTTAAGGCCATTGATTTCCTTCTTTTGATTTTTTGTGATTCTGTGGCATTCAAATCAAAATTCTTGGTATATATAAATTATGCTCTTCAATATATTTCGAATGACTAATCTCTTTCTCAATTTTGTGTTTCGAGAAGAAAGTTATGGCTCTCTAAAATCAACAATTTTGCCCTTTTTTACACTTTTGGAATGTGAAATTAAGCTTAGTGACTAACTTAGCTACTTATAAAGGAACAAATCCTTCAGAAATCTAAAAACCTCTACATGAGACATTATTAATGCTAATGATGGTGTGTTCATAGAATCTCTCCATTGATGTTGCAATCAAAATTTGCGGCAATATGAAATTAAATGACAACTATGCAATATTGGCACTTTTCCTAGACTTGGAAATTTTAGCCAAAATGGCTCCCAAAATTAGCAATTTTAGAAGAACTTCACTAACGAAAAGTTATCTAGTTTCTTTATCATACCAAATGTTTAGTAAATAAATTTTTATAGTTTTTTCTTCTTTGGTCACTTTTCTCTTCCAAAAATCCCCCAAATCCAGAAAAGTGGCTCATAATAAGGGATATTCCCCTATTTTGGCATCTCCATTTCATACCCTTTGGACTTTGGCCAAAATACCAATTTAGTATCTTTATGATTGGTACTATTCCATTTTGTTCAAATTTCACCCTTATTCATTTTTGTGTCACTATACATGACCTTGTTCTTCAAAAAGCACTAATTTTCATTTTTTAGAAAACTAAAGAGAAAATGGCTAATGACCTCCCTCACTAGCTCTTTTGTAGTTATTTTTGTTGACTTCTAAAATTTCATCTGATTTTAAGTTAATCCACTCTTCTTCAGCCTAAATATATTTTTGTCTCTAGTACTTTTTTTAAAAGACATAGGAAATCCTTGCTAATATGGTATCTTTGTTGATGTGGCATGCCATATTCTTGTTGAGGTGGTAGTTGGGTCCCACGTGTCACATCCCACATTTTCTATGCCATCTATCTTTTTCCTTGACCTGCCATGTCAATCATTGTAGCTTACCTTCACCTAAATCTCTCTTCCTTTCCCCTTTTTCTTCTTTTCTTCTCTCTCTTTCACTTTATTGAATTCATGTCCTAAATTTACATTTTATAAATTTTCACCACATGGAATAATCTTAGTTGTTGATGTTACATACTAGGGGTGAACAATTGAGATCTCATTTCAGTTATGTGATCACCACATTTTATCAAGAAATTCATATGTCACTTGAAGATTTATCCTTTTCATGTTATTATGGCCCATAAGCCCAAGTGTTGTTACTTTTTCTCTAATATCACATTGTGATGGATTTAGACATAATCTAAGACATGTTGAAAAATTTCTACATCCATCGACTATGATATTTCCAAATTTCTTAAATGAACTTGCTAATTCTTTGTAACCATACATATAACGTGCTCTACATATATTCTATTATGAAAACAAATGACATGCAACATGAATTTATTCTAATAACATGCATAATTGTATGTGAAAACCATTCATGAATTATAAGAACAAATTAGCATCTAATCTTAATTATTCACAACATTTACACATATACTTAAAACACTTATCTTTTAAGAAAGGTTACAAAACTAGCTACTGATGTGTGTTGTTCCTCCCACCCATAGGCATTTTTGCACCAAGTATTTTCATAATAGGCCATCCCCATGCTAGGGTTATAAGTCCATTAGGATGAACAAGAACTCTCTTAGCTAAAATTCCCACTAAATATCACATCATTCTCACTCAAACAACCATCCCAATCATGAACTCTCTTTCCCCCTTGTTGTGGAGGTAAATCCCCTCTGCAAATAGAGGCGATCCCACTAGCCTAAATGGGGTCTAGCAACAATCAAACAACGCTAACACGCAGGTTCCTAATTGCAAATTAAAGACCGATGATGAGGGCTTACCTCGAATCCAACGCTAGTACTCGTAGAAGAGTCGTCGCTCCCATTCTTTCACCCTGGCTGGTCACAATCCCCACAATCCTCATGAACGGACACCTGCACCTGCAAAGAACGATACAAATACAAGCATAAAATCCAAGAGATGCAACTATATATCAGTCAGAAAGGATATAACTCAAACATTATTATAAAGACAATAAGATTGGAACCATAATGATAGTCTTCTATTATTATTGATAAACAAAGAAGAATACAACCATAGTTCTGACGTCAAATCATCCTTTGGCTGGGTGATCAGCAACACATGCCTTGCAAAGCTTGTTGGGAATGGGGAACAAGCCTCTCTCTCCTTGGTTACTTGGACAAGAATCTCCTCATTTAAGATTTAGCCTTATGGGGATGAAGAAGGCCTCTTGTAGCATGAGCTTAGCAATTCTCAGACTTTGGGACTTAGAATTTGGAACTTGAAGAGTAGAATTACTAACTAGCTTGTCAAAGGCAAAAGGACAAGCTTATATAGAAAGAGGAGAAGGAGTTAGGATCATCCACAAGATTCATGGGATTGGCCTTATCATTGAGAAGCTTCCATGAGAGGTGGAGAACCACTTCCCTTCTATGGAGATTCGAAGCCCAACTGAACTAACTCAAGCTGGAATCAGTTCATGAATAGGTTAGGAAGAACCTTCGCAAGTTGGTTTGTTAAAAACTTTACCCAACTGGGCTGGCGCAAGTGCGACTCTGAGACAGAGCGCCAGCTAGCGCACCCTCTTTGGAGGATTTCCCCCATTGGCGCGAGTGATACACTGTGGAACAACGCCAATGGAAAAAGGGCTATTTTTATGGGTATTTTGCAGAAGGTATCTTCAGGGCATATGAAGTACATACTCAAGGGGATACAATGCAAGTGTTTTCAAGTTATTTCACTTCTCACAGGTCTCGGAATAAGTCCTCCAATGTTCGGGAGAAGGGGTAATAGGGACGGTGACAAATTACTGTGTAATAGATGCCCCCTAAAGCATGAGGCCCGAGAGAGAGAGAGGGGTGAAACGCTTTACAAGAACATGGCCAAATGAAAACACTGCCGCCGGAGAACCTGCATGGAGAAGTACAACTGATATCTCAAGTACATGATATATGTGGTATGGGTGCAGCCATCCATAGTAGAGTATATAAAAATCTCGATCCAAGGTATGGGCGCAGCCATCCAGTAAGGATCGATAAAGAGACTCAGGCATGGTCATAGCCATCCAGTGAATGAGTCATGTAATGATCATAATAATCCACAAAATCGCAACCTGGACTTCAACAGACAAAAGCCAGGGTCTTGCACTCCATCTCGACCCAAACAAAGTACAAGTTCAAGCATGCGAATATGGGAGTCGAAGTCGAACATGCAGGAACATCGTCTGATTACCAGTTAATGATGAAAATTGTTAACAGACGCGAGAGGTACCACCAATAATGACAATGGTCCTCAAGGTACTATAGGTACAATCTACGACGTGTGAATCAGTGAGCCGGTGTCGAACACCCATAAAATCATTCGATTA